>JASDQU010106610.1:24877-61085 GCA_032191745.1 Picea mariana | reverse complement strand
GGTTGTAGCCGAATAACATTGGGGGTTGTAGCCTCCTTCTGGTTGTAGCCAGAGAATTGGGGAGTTGGAGCTTCCCTTAGGTTGTAGCCTGAGAAACTAGGGGGTTGGAGCCTCCTTCCAGTTGTAGTTGGAAAACAAAGGAATTTGGTGCTTCCAAGGAATGCAATTCTTCAAGACATATAAGAAAAAACATTCTGTGGTTTTCTCCCGAGTTGGGTTTCCACGTAAAACACTGGTGTACTGTGTATGTGTGTGATTGTTTATTTCTTACTTCTCATTATTGGTTAAGAATTCTACATTGATATAAAATTTGAAGAAAAAGGATTATAATTACGCTATTACTAATTCACCTCCCCTCTGATGGTACTCCTAGACTCTAGAGTACCATGCTCTAGGAGCCTGTTTTAGACCATACAAGGCCTTCTTTAATTTACACACATAATCTGTGTTCTCTGACAATTGAAATCCTTTTGGTTGTTCAATGTAGACTTCTTCTTCAAGTTCCCCATTTAGAAAAGATGATTTTACGTCCATCTGATATACTTTAACATTTTTGGAGCATGCATAAGCTAAAAACAAACAGATTACTTCCATTCTGGCAACTGGGGCAAATGTCTCTTCAAAGTCGATTCCTTCAATTTGAGCATATCCTTTACATACCAATCTAGCTTTGTTCCTTGTAACTTATCCATATTCATTTAATTTATTCCTGAAAACCCATTTTGTGCCAATCACATTCTTATTTTTTGGTCTTGGAACCAATTCCCAAGTGTACAACATGCTACTGCTGCAATATACTCTGCCTTGGCTATAGATAGAGATATTGATGACTGTTTCTTGCTCATCCATGATACTAAACACTCACTCAAGTAGAACGCAACTCCACTGGTGCTTCTTCGGTCATAGATCCTTTTCTTTTGGATACCATATCCCAAACTCTTCTGTTCCTTTGAGATATCTGAAAATCCTCTTCACTGCTAATATATGTGATTCCTTTGGTGTTGCTTGAAATCGTGCCACCTGTCCAACTGATTTCATTACATCTGGTCTGGATGTTGTCACATACAATAGGCTACCAATCATTGACCTGTATTTACTTTGATCTTTAGACTTTGAATCATCATCTTTGCTCAACTTGCAACTGGTTTTCATGGGAGTGACAATTGGTTTGTAATCTTCCATTATGAACCTCTTTAGCATTTCTTTGATATACTTGGTTTGAGAAATAAAAATTCCTTGGTTGCTTTGACGTATCTGAAGTCCCAGAAAGAAGGATAGTTCTCCAAGTAGCGACATTTCAAATTCTTTCTGCATATCTTTTTGCAAATTTCTGGCTTAACCTGTCATCATCACTACAAAAACTAATATAATCAACATAAACTTCAATTAATAAAATATTATCTTGACTTACCTTGATGTAGAGGTTGTTGTCTGCACTTCCTTTTTTGAACCTTGCCTGCTGCAGATTTTTTTTATGGTATAGGTTGATTACAGGTTGTTTGGTACAGGTTGGTGCATGGTTGATGCACTTGTTTATGGTAGGTTGATTACAGGTTGAGGTATAGGTTGATGCATGGTTCAAATTTGTTGGTACAGGTTTACAATGGTATATCTCACAGTGATAGTGTGACAATGGTTCCATCATTCTACTTCTACTTCAGGGTGGCAGGATGGGGTAAGGATAGGTGGTTGTAGCCACCTTCCGGTTGTAGTTAGAGAACATAGGGGGTTGTAGCCTCCTTCTGGTTGTAGCCAGAGAATTGGGGAGTTGGAGCTTCCCTCAGGTTGTAGCCTAAGAAACTAGGGGGTTGGAGCCTCCTTCCAGTTGCAGCTGGAAAACAAAGGAAGTGGGTGCTTCCAATGAATGTAATTCTTCAAGACATATAAGAAAAAACATTTCGTGGTTTTCTCACGATTTGGGTTTCCACGTAAAACACTGGTGTACTGTCCATGTGTATGATTTTTCATTTGTTGATTGCTTATTTACTCTGCAGTTATTGGATGATAATGCTTCATTGATATAACACTTTGATTATATGTTTAAACATGATTAAATTTCTCTATTATTGATTCATCCCCCCTCTCAATAATCCAACAATCTTTTCCTGGTCTATGATCAAGACAAAGATCCCCTGGTGGAAGGCAAGTTCAAACCCCTATGGTTCATACTGTTCATTGTGAAAGAGTTCTTGAAGAAGGGTGCTTATCGTCTTGTTGAATTTGAAGGAAATGCCTTGGCGGAGCCTAGAAATGAGCTCTACCTCAAGAAGTATTATTCTTAGGTTGGTCACTTGGGTGACTTCTTGTACATACATATATATTCTTATACAGTTTTTGTCTTTTTGTTTTGTGGGCGTGTAGTTATTTATGTCTTATTTTTCACTGTGGCAGATGTCAAGTGAATCAAAGGTGTTTTTTGGGTTCGCGGACGGTGCTATCTGACACATTCAAAGGCTTGCTTCCGTAGATTGGGTTATTTTCACACCTGGAGGCCTGTTGCTATCTTCTGGAGGTATTTTTATAGGTGACGCCACAAATAATGTCGTTGAGTACAACACAGTGATAGAGTTTCTTCATGACGCTTTATCGCGTGAAATTTCTCACCTCCGGGTTTGCCTAGATGCTCAGTTGGTTGTGTCCCAGTTAAATGGATTTTACCGCGTTTATGATCCAAATTTTAACCAATGTTTCCTTATGGTACGTATCTTAGAACGTTAGTTCGATTACATTATGTATATCCATGTTCCTAGGAGATTTAATCATATGACAGATACTCTATCTAGTCAAATATTAGATTGGCATGTTGCACACACATAAAAAGAGAAACACAAACATACACATGTACATACATTTGTAAAAAAATGTGATCCATAAGAAAAATAAGTTGTATATATATATATATATATATATATATATAGAAACTTGTCATGAGTACATAGGTGGGTGCGAGCGCCTCAAAAATAATGTTCAATATACATTATTGGGCTTATGCCCTCAAAAAATAAAAGTACAAAAGGTTCCCTTGGCACATATAGATTCTAGCCTATCTAAGCTCGGAGCGTATTGCCCTTGCCATAATGCACCACGACGTTGGCCAAACGCCGAAAAAGATGGACCCACGTCTGTGGCACCCCCACTACATGAGGTTGTATGGAGGGTGGGAGATCCTCGATCTCATCCATGGGTACTATGTGAGTGAGAATAGTGAGGTTTCTCTCCACTCGTCTCAAAACCCTCTCAACCTCTTCGGCTGGAGGTCCCCCTACGACTGTTGGTCCACCGACTGCTACTAGTCCTGCCTCTTGTCGAGGATGTTGTCGAGTCCTCGCAAAGTCAGTTGGGTGAACTGGTACCACATATGTACATAGAAGATACACAAGATTCAGTACTCTATACACACATAAAAATGATATATATAAAAACAATTAAAAATTAAATAACATTAAAAACAAGTTACCTATCTCTCCTCGCTCCTCTCTGAGAGGCATGGGCATGTCTAGATCCATGGAAAGTTTGATATCGGCATAGAGGTAGTCCTCAGTCATCAGAATCTATCGTGCCCACCAGTCAAAACACTTGTCATCGAAGGACTCTATGTTCCTCGCTCCCCCCTGTCATTATAGCAATGTTTCCCATATGCATATCGTTGGGAAGGAGGCCACATGCCCCCGCACCGTCTCTCTGGGATTGAGACTGGGTACCCTCTTGAAGAAGAAATATCATAAGATAGTGCCAAAACCAAAGTTTTTATTGTTGCGCTGCTGACACTTTGTCAATTGTCTCTTCATCCACCTAAGCATGGTCGTGCTCTGGTAAAAAATGTGTGCCTCCTAGCACTGAATGGCACAGTGCATGTTTTCCCGGGAGGCTTGGTGTAGTGCTGCAGATCTAGTAATCTGCCCAATCAGTAACAATATCACTCGAAGATTCAAGATGGTGATATTATGAATAGGTACCTGAGAACCTACCTTCTCAATGCCAGCCTCACAATACATCTGTATGTAGTCCTCGATGTTAAAAGGCCTAGGGGGAGAGGTCTACAGATTGACTGGTTCCCCTCTCCTCGAGAGTCCAGTCAGTAAGTAAATATCCTCAGTCGTTGGAGTCAATGAATGTCCCTCTAACATGAATGCCTATGCATCTAGGTGCTAGTAATCAATAAGGGCATTAAGTAACCTGGGTTGTTCCCTCATAAAAGGACACTGAAAGAACTTCCATATCCCACACTGCTTCAATGCGACGATGGTTGTAGGGTCCTCTTCGATCAGTATATCTATGTCCATGTGTCCCCTCTCCCTCTAGTGGACATACATCATGTTCCATGGAAAGTTGGATGAAGTTAGCTCTTTCTTTTTATTTTTTCAAGGCTTTTAAGGGTGTACGCGGGATTTATTGGCCACAATTGTGTATGTACGCAGGAAGAGTGTTTTCTTCCTGAGTACATATGCGGGTTGTCCTTAGACAACCCACGTACACTCAAATCCACTCTTTTTAGGAGAGTGTGCACCCTAAAAAACACAAATAAATGCATAAATGACTTATTGAAAGGAAAGAGGGATGAAACTTTACTTACTTGGTCCAAGCGGAAGTTCGTTTCATCCACTGAAGCTCTCGAAATCAACTTCTTTAGCAAAGGGTTTTTTTCTCCTTTTGGTTATTTTTCAAACTGCAATGGTGAAAATGAGCTATCAACTTCTATTTATAGAATTTTTTGGCCTTTTTTTCCACTTTTTGACCCTCTTTGTATTTTTACCTAGCTTGGAAATCACTTGGTTCCAATTCTGAGTTTCTTATTGGATGTTATGGTACTCTATTCCTTTTGTTTTGGTAAATTTTTTGGGGATGGGTCACCTTTTGGTATCCTTTGGTAAAAGTCATTTTTTCCAACTTTTTGCATATAAGTTAGGATTTCATCTCCACTTTCTGCATCGCGTTGTCTTTTCCTCTTTTCTATAGGATCGACCACACCAAAGTGCGACAAAGAACCTTCATTGTTTCTCTAGAAGTGTCATAATTAGGTGGTAGAGCCTACATATACATGGATGCCCTAGGTAGATCCTGGTTGCATTTTGGCGTCCATGTTGTCAGTAATGACCATAGGCTCAGAAGTCCTTGTTTGTCATGTCATGATTACGAGGTTAAGCCTCATTCGTTTTATGCACGATTATTCTTGTCCTTACCCTCGGGACTCCCAAATGAGCATGCTTTGTTGTTTTTCAAGCTCACTTTAAAATTCAAAAGCAACATCCGATGAGACTGTATTTATTCTTTTCGATCTTGTCTGGATTAACTAAGAAAAGTACCCCCCTGGAGTCTTCTTTAATCCCTTTTCAGACTCTCTAAACATGAAAATATTGTCGAGCGATCTTGTTTCCCTTCATTCTCACCAAACTCAAATTTAAAGGCATGTCTGTCCAGCGGTAGTTTACCCATTTTTCAGTCCGGATGGTCAATTTCACGAATAAAGGTATGCTCTAGAAACTTCGGTTCGCTAGAAGAGTATTCTCAGGCATAAGTTTAACCCTTTTTTGGGCCTAAGGGACCAAATCTTTGAAAAAGGAACATTCCCCTTTGTTTTGTTTTATCACCTTTTTTAGGCTTTGGAGATTACTTATGAAAAAGGAACCCCCACAGAGTCCATAGTTAAGCTCTTTTCAGACTCCCTAAAATTGAAGAGATCATCGAGTGACCTTGTTCCTTCACACTCGTTAAATTGGTCTATAATAACATCTATTGGCATGAGTTTAACCCTTTTTCCAGCTTGTAGATTATAGCAGAAAAATATGCGCCTTGGGAGATTCGTCTCGCTAGGAGAGTTCTCCTCAGTAACTTTTATATTTTTTCGAGATAAGGAGAATAAACTTAGAAAAAGGTTGTGAGTCCATAGTTAACCTCTTTTCAGACTCCTTAAAATTGAAAATATTTCCGAGTGATCTTGTCTTTGTCACACTCGTTAAAATGGTTTTGAATAGACATATTTTCGGTGCAAGTTTACCCCTTTTTCGAACTAACTAGACTATCTTTGAAAAAGGTACTCCCTGGAGTCTTCTTTTACGTTTTTTCAGACTCTCTAAACGTGGAAAAACTATCAACCTTACCTTCTCTGGGCTCGTAGAAATTACATTGAAGGGGTCTCATTGTGTTTTTCTTAATTCCATTTGCATCTCTGCATATTTGGCCTAATGTCGGCTCCATGTTGCTCTCAACTAAACCTTTGAAGCATGCCTTATATGCAATCCTTGTAGCACTTCTTGCCTCTGCGACTTGACACCTTGACCCATGGAGGAATTTTCCCCGAGTGTCCTTTTCCTGCACATGTCTCCTTGCTTTGAGAATTAGTATGTTCCTTGCACTTGGAACTAGTATTCTTGTAGGTGACACTCATTCCTCCTTTGTAATGTAGCATTCTTTTATTCCTTTTCAAGCTCTTTAAAAAATTGAAAAAGACAAAAAAATCAAATATTCCAAAAAGAGGGGACATGAAATATGTATTTCTTTTTAGTAGCACAATGAGTCTCCCTTGGACAAAGCACATCCTAGTCCATTTTTTCTTAAATCATTGGGATCTAGTGTGACCCTAGGAAGTTTTTCTCGCTACATAGAGTTGTGTCCTCCTCCATTCGGTTACTCTTCCAAACACATGGAGAGTTTGTGTTGCCTCCTGCATCGTGAAGTTATGTCAATGTCATGTTGCCTGAGTCTGATCATATTTCATGCTTTTGTCCAAGGGATGTTTCACCCAACCTGAGTCGGCCTGTCTGCAATTTCTCTTTTGACCTCATGAGTTTGCCATCCCGAGAGTCTAGTCAAGTCCTCATTCAAAATCGATGAAGTTATCTGCCTGATCATCGAAGTACTCATGTATTTTCCCAACAAGTCGCTGAAGACCTCAGGGTAGTGAGTTATACACTCACATTATGCTCCTACCTAAGTTTTGAAGATCTTGAAGTTGTTTCTCAAGCTATGAAGACCTCATCTCAAGACATTGGGTGTCACTAGCTTCTTGAAGATGGATACTATATTTGTATATATTTGATTGATTTTGAGATGTAGATTTGTTGTGTATTTCTCGCAGATACACTTTATATAGTTATATGACATGGATCTGTAATGTATTTGATTGGAAGCCATGATTTATTTCATCCTGAGCATGGGTATGCCCACCTCAGAGAGACAATTGTTGTTTTGCAGATGGCACCTCCCGAACTATGGTCCTGGGATCACTCAATTTCGTAAATTGGTGAAGATATTGTAATTTATTTCGGCCATCAGTTGCTCTTATGACCTCACACATTGGGGGGAATCTATTATAGCCCTAAATTTCCCTACTCACGCATACATGGCCTTGGCCCTATTACTTGCATATTTTTCCAAAGCATTGCTGAGAAGCTCTTCTTAAAAAACCATTTTTTAGATGATGTACATGCCCTGGACCATTACATCCTGCATACATATGCTTTTTGCACCACTACAACTCACGTACATACGCATGTTTCACCATTACAGCCCTCATATGCTTGCAAAAGTTACAAAAAATAAAAATTTGCAAGGAATTCGTTGAAATTCATGGGCTATTGGAAGTTTCCTAACTAATCCACTTGATATAGCCTGTCACCCAACTGAATAACCATCATTTTTTCATACAAAATGAGGTGTTAGGGTCTCATTTCACATCTAAGAATAAGAACAATGAAACTCTGTCCAATTTCACTTCCCCTCCTTGCCCAAGATATTGTTTCCTTTTGTGAGAAATTGCCTCAACATTCCCTCATCAGCCCCTTCTTCCTCCATTTAACCCATTCCATTTCATAGAAGTGATCAGAAGGTTGAGAGAATAAGTTCATACAAGGTGCACTTGGATCATGGTAAAGAGGATCCCGGACCAGGTTCATGGAATGGTGGACGACTTAGATTGTAAGGTATAATCTTTGTATTATGAATAAAGGAATTACATTTTCCTACCCCAAATGATGGTGTCTTGATTATTTGTATTGATTTATACTTAGCATCTAACATCTAACCCTAACTTATGTATATAATAGCATGCTTGTAGTTCTTTGTTTGCCTATATTTGGATGCAAGTCAGCCTTGGGAGGAGACGTGTAGTTAGTGGAACATTCAAGCGTGGGGAGATCATCACTAGATGTGGGATCAGAGGTATGGTTACCCGATCTCTTCTCTCTTTGCTTTCTTTACATTAGTTTTGGTATGTTTGGGGTAGTATTGAGAATTGATTAGATTTTAGACGGTTATTCGCTATGTCTACATCTTGAACCCTGGTATAGTTAAAGGGGGGATTTTCCTGCTAGTTTAAGGGAATGGAAACTAAATAACTTTTAATGGTTTTTAACCCCAATCCCCACAACCCATCTCGATCATCTAAAATTCTAAATGAGTCCTTGTTTAGATGGGTTTGGTAGGTTTACAATCAAGTGGTAGATGTACTTATTCTAAATGAGTCCTCGTTTAGATGGGTTTAGTAGGTTTACATTCGAGTCGTATATGTACTTTAATGGTAGATTGGCCCTTTCATCTCAGATCAGGGATTGGGTAGTATCCTTCCATATTTATTATTTTATTTTAGATTATTCATTGAACAATGCAATCAAAATGGATTTTTTGTATCTAAAGCTACAAATTTATAGGTCTGCAATTTTTTTTATTTTTTTTGGATTATAAGGTGGGTGCTTTGCTCGATTGTTGGGCGGTGAATCTACAATAAATCCTTTTGAAGATTTTGGTTTCTATTTTTGATGAGTGAAGCATGTGGCTTAAACATAACTCCATGCTTATTAGGCACCCACATTCTTAGGTTCGCACTAGTCTTGAAGGGAATGGTTGAGATTGTACACATGGATAAAATTCAGGATGACAGGTGACAATGGGATTCACATTTCATGCATGTTGTGTCAAAATGAATTTTGTTGCGTCATTATCTCTACCAAAGAATTAGGTTGCAGTATGGTTTGTCCTATTTTGAGACCTGGTACACAAAAACTATAACACCACTACTATGATGTCTCTTTGATTCCAAAAGCTCCATTGATGTCCAATTCAATCAGTGTTCAATATTTTTTTCTTTCTTATTTTAATAGAGGAAAGCCTTTGTAAATTCCTTTTGGAATGTTAAAGTGAATTGAATCTTAATGAAGTCATGGACATGTGCGACAAGATTCCAGGCCCAAAATTTTGAAAAAATCACACTACCAATTTAACATTTCTTACACTTGAGTTTTTGTAATTATATGGGAATAAAATGAATTTGTAATTTTTTTGGTGTTTTTTCCCCTCTAGATATTTTAGCTAGGCATTCATTCTTGAACACCGTGAGAGCATTTCTTGAACACCGTGAGAGCATTCCTATTTGACAAGGGTTTAGGCATAAGAATAAGTTCCGATTTTTTTTTTGTAAAAGACAAAAAATCTACTCATCTTATTTATAAAATGAGTATTGATATACAGATAATAAGCCTGGTATAGTAAGTACAACATAGTGATATTCCTTTGTTCCCACAACCTTCATAGAATAATTCATGATACTTACCCATTACGTGAATAAACCATCCATACTTTTGCTAAAAATGATATTTGTTTAGTCTAAAACAAGAACACCTCATCCTTTGTCGAGATAATGATCAAGAAAAAAAATAACCAAGCTAATACATGTAGGTTTTGGGAGGGGCTTCTTCAACAAACAGATTCACCTCCATTATGACTATATAATAGACTTCTTTCTTTTATCCTGATTAGGGCTTAAAATATTATTCTAGATTATTCCGAGGTTGGATAAGGATTGCAATTTTATTCTATATAATTTAGAGGTTGGCCTAGGCTTGAGAGATTATATATCGATATTAGCCAGGGAAATTTGAAATTTTTGTTTTTGGTTAGGTTCTTTGTCATTTAACTTTATTTTTGGTGTTACTTTTTGTCTTCTCTATGTTTGCTTTAATTCTCAATTATGTTTGTTTTCTTTTCAACGAGTTTAAGTACATTCAAGGTCCATACCAATGAATTTTTTGGTGTGACTTTTTGTCTTCTCTATGTTTTCTTTAATTCTCAATTATGTTTGTTGTATTTTCACCGAGTTTAAGTACATTCAAGGTCCATACCAATGAATTTTAGCCACTATTTTTCCAATCTTGTAGCATCTTTTGGGTTTAATTTAAACTATGTAAAATCTACAAAATGAATATATTTTGGAATAAGTTGGAAAGGGTTCTGATTCTATTTTATGATATAATAACCAAAATACATTTTTAACTAGCATAGATCTATATTACCTCGAACTTTTCTTATTCACATAATAAGAGATAGAAAAAAAAAAAACAAGGTCTAAACTTTACTCTCATGTATCACTTTTTCCACGTTGGAGATTCCGCGTTGGAAACCCACCCCAGATACTTCCCCACATAGTGGCTGGTATGGGAGTGATAAAGCTTCACAGCCCCAAGGGACACAGGTTTCGAACTCATGACCTCTCCCCAAACTAGAAGAGTGTGCGCATATCTTAACCAATTGTGCTATCCCATGAGACCTCATGTATCACTTGAGACATATGAAGAGAGTTGGTCACATGTTCTACACGGTCAAAAGATTCAAACTGCTATACCAAATTACTTTATGTATTTGAAGATCTATGTGAAGTTGGCAAAGTATGTTAAGTAGAAAAGTTACTAAATCCATAAAATATGTAAAATTGAAATGTTATTAATATATTATTTTAATTGAAATATGTAATTAAATTATTAATTTTTGTTTTTAATTTAAGTTTAAAATGATGGTTTAATTGGTTAGTTATGATTAAATGTGATCATTGTAGTTGATCATTCTCTTTTATTATATTGATAAATAAAATAAAAATCTAAAAGATAATGTATAATGTCAAACCTAAAAACATAAATGAACAAGTGAATAAAGGATTATGAAAATAACAGAATAAAATGAATTTACTTGTTTATCTTTAACAACATTTACAATATGTTAACAAGACAATAACCAATGTCAAAATGTAAGTTTATATATATATATTGTTAGCAATGTTTGTTTATATATATAAATATATATAAACAAATATAGTCTTGTTAGTAATGTTTGTATATATGTGTGGGTGGTATATAAGTTTACAATATAATAGTGAGTTATATTAGTAATGTGCATAACAACTAGATAAAAATAAATTGTACATCAAAAGCGAAAAGTGTAATATACATAATAAGTCAATAGTGAAAAGAGAGATTTGAAAAAATTATAAGTAAAGTGATATATAGTTAAAAAAAAAATAGGAAGTTTAATGAAGGTAAGCACAATGATAGTATAATAGTAAGAGGCATGTTTAAAGGAATATATAAAACACGTGTTGCATGGCAGCGTAGTCCCTACCAGGTTGGACTGGGAATAAATGCACTACTACGGCAGGACCGAATACATAAACATGGGAAGCAGGTTGAAGTAGATGTGGTACCCATGCAGAGGATGACTTTATGGCATCGTGCCACTGGCCAACCACAAGACATTTGGATTGTAGATGACCCCCCGAGTTAATATGCAAATGAGACAATTTTTTCCTTCTGTATAAATGATTTGCAATAAAGGTTCCAAGGAAAAAGAATCACATTCAAATACAATAGAATATTAAACAAAAGGTTCCTGGACACGAAAAAATTAGCATTTGGAATCTATTCCATTTTTCTGAAGCATGCACATTAAACATTCAAATACAATAGAATACTAATATAATGTCTTGCAACAGAGGTTCTTGTTTTCTTTGAAATTTATCAAAAATTAATAATGTTTTTTACATATTTCTGGAATCTGTTCCATATTTCTAAAGCATACACATTAAACATTCAAATACAATATAATACTAATAATTGCAACAAAGGTTCTTGCTTTCTTTGAAATTGATAAAAAAATAATAATGTTTGTTATATATTTCTGGAATCTGTTCCATATTTATGAAGCATACATATTAAACATTCAAATACAATAGAATACTAATAATGACAAAAAATTTAGCATTCTCGAATTAGTTTTCCTTGAAATTTATCAAAACTACATATTTATGGAATCTGTTCCATATTTCTAGAAATTAAATGTGTTTGTCATATAGATTGGGATTGGGGCTCCCGTGGACCATAAAAAAGAAATAAATACAAGAATTAGGATTGTAGAAAGAAGAAGTGCGCGACGGTAGAGAGGAAGACCTGAAAAGAAGAAATTGGAAGTTATGAGTATTTGGTTAGAGATTTCTATTTAAAGAGGTAGAATAACTGGATTGATAAAGAAAACAAGATGACATCAATATAGACTTACTATGAAGCCGATGCGCTTTTTTTGCTGTCATCGATGGTCACTGGAATCGTTCCAACCAGTTGTTTCCCTTCCTTGATGAGTTTTTCGATTCTCCATTAGAACCATTCTTCAATGTATCTTCTCATGGGGACCACGTTGATTTCATCCTAGATTTCTATGTCGAAAATATTGTTTTCTAATTTCTTTAGATCCATAGAAATACTATGCAGAATTTGTTTAGTTTCTTCATTGTGTGTCGAATAGTCCAGTAGCCAACTCTCTAGCCCATCTACACGATATTCAAGGATGTCGTAAAACTTTTCGAAAGACAATCCCTTTAAAATATCAAGTTGTTCATCGAAGGCTTCTTTGGTCATTGAAAAGGATTTGAGAATCAAGTTTGGGTCTTGAACCTCATTGGTACTTCCGACTAAGTCTATTTGGATCAGGTTTCTGAATAATTATTCTTTTTCTGATATGGCTTGTTTACATGATTCGACAATGAGCTCCAGGTTGTTAACTTTCTTTTGCCAGCATGCTTTTAATTGTTTGGTCCTCTTTGGGTAGGGGAGATTCTCTTGTCTTCTTTTTAGATCCAAGTTGTTGATGGCATGGTTGGAAAAAGGGGTCAGCACCTGTTCACGGAAACATTGATCATTTTTTAAATTCGCCTGCAAATGTTCGTGCAAAAAATTTTTCCTCTTTTGAAAGGAAGCTATATTTTGTGATGTTTTTTAGGCTTCAGTAACTAGTTCCATTCTTTTCTTGATGTTATTCTCTACAAGGGATCTACACGATGCGAGGAGGCTGGAGGATACTTTTAACTTGGTTGTAGGGGTAGTAGGCATGTTTTTTGCTAAAGGACTGGCAAACTCTCGGGTAGCAATTAAAGCCTCCTCAAATTCCTTGACGCGGTATTCCAGCTTGGCATTATTCGCTTCAATTCCTCCAATGGAATCATCAAGAGCATCACCGGTTATGCGGTGAAATAGGGATATTTGGGATGGTCGCATTTTCCTAAAGTTAATCTCTATACGAGATTTGCCTTTCCTATTTGTTACATCTCTCTTTTCAATGACCATATTTTTAGATTGGTTGTCAAAAATAGAGCTCTAGAATACGAAGGATTCATCTTCATCAAAAATGTCAGTCTCAATTATTTCCATTGCGGAAGGACCAACTTTGTGCATGTGCTTAGTTTCAATTTCAAATTGCATCTGTTCACTTTCAATTTCGGGTTCATCCGCCTTCCCTGCAACATTTTTTTTCTTCTTCGTCAGGGGAACTTTGTGAGAACTATCAATTTTTGTGCGAGGAGGGTTTTTATCTCCTCCTCTGTTTGAAGATTTATGGGTTTCTTTCTTACTAGGGTGGGTCGTTGAAGCGATGCTCTGTGATGTCATGCTCTTAGTAGTGTTGGCGGGGGACTGGACACTCTTCTCACTGGATACTTTTCCCTGTTGTCTGTAAAATTCAGTCACGCTTTGCAATGTCTCTATGTTGTAATCGCCAGAAGCAGGATTGTTATCATCATTGTCCCTGTCTTCGGTCAGGCGTCTATGGATAAAAGAGATGCTAAATCCAACTGCTAGTAAATGTTCTTGAAAAATCCCATTAGGGTCAAACCCTTTTATCCTTTCAGCATATGTTAGGTTCAAGTTATTGAAATGGCCTGCGAATTCGTCAACCTTGTTGACATTTTTGCACATGAAGTCACCCACTTTCTAGGGCAAACGAATGAACTTTTTTGTTTTCTTGTCATGGAAAAAATGCAACCAGTGGTTGTATTATTTCCTTGCTATTTCTTTAACAAACATATTGTCCATGATGTGGCATGGAAGGAAAGTAGAATTTTCCTTGGAGCCAAAGAACACTAGTACACTGTGATTTTCATTTTGTTCAAGTGTCCCCTTCCTGTTCAAAAACTTGTTTTCCTGGCTAGGCATCCAGGGAGCATCATTCCCTAACATTAAATCTTTGAAAACTGAAAAAAAGTCATTAAAAACTTCATAAAAACAATGGGAGGCCTTGTGCCTCCACAAGGCCTGGTACCAGAATGTTATTGGGTCGAATCCACAGTTTATTTTCTTGGAAAGAGACAGTTTCAAAAACAGACAACAATGCACTATTGTGAAAATCAAGTAAGATGACATATAAAATTTATTCGATTCTTTGAATCGTGACAACTGGGAATAGATTTCAATGGAAATTAGCTTCCCCCAATCGAAAATGAATTGTTCCTTGACTGTGAAGTACAAAATATAAATAACTATATGGGAAATGATTTTCATGGATGCTTGTCCCATTATTCTTGTAAACAACCAAGCAATTTCTCGAAATGGATTTCTAAAGGAACTTACCTATAACTTTGTGATATCTTCAGGAATTATTGTCGGGTCTTCGAGGAACTCAGCGAAGATGTCCAACCTGTTATCATGTTTTTCTAGAAACTGCTTGCAGTCTTGTCCTCTGAAGGTCAATGTTGGCTCCGACAGTTTTAACATCTTGCAGAAGACCTTAGGTGACAAAGAAACAGGAGAATGGTCGTGCAGTGGAATAATTATTTGTCTTGAAATATATTTTTCAGCGCACCAAGAGACTGCCTCCTTACAATCAAAACCCTTAGGGACGCAGCCTGTACGAGCGATTCCAGAGGTCCAAATCACTTCATTCTGGGTGGAACAGGATGAATAGTAAAAGTATGCCCTGGACCACTAGAAGTTCTGGTCCTGAGATCCGAAGCTATTCACTGTATCTCCACAAATTTGTTGTTGACCTGCTACCCTAAATTTACAAGAACATTTGTTTGATCCAAAAGATGATTGAAATGAAGAGTTGGAAGGGATAATATAACGCTACACAAATTTTGGTCCAATGCGTGTGAATGGGAGATATCCTCGAGACTTTCACTCATTAATGACAATTTCGGATTGTTGCAAGATGCGTTGTTAACATTAAAGACTAGTAATTGCACACATAGAAGTGCGAACATGGCGGATACGACAATGAGCGATTAAGCATTGGATATTTCTTGAACAGTCCAATGCGACAACCCGTGTTTGAGATGAACAATAGGAAGGGACAATATAAATCTCCATAGATCTTGGTTTAATGCGTATTAATGGGATATCTCCTTGAGCGTTTCACTCATTAATGACAATGTTGATGGTTCCTGCATGGTGAGCTCTTAGCATGACAGGTTTCTAATTCCATATTAAGAAAGAAGTACGAAGGTCGTGGGGACGGGAAATAACAGTTAAGGAGTGTCTAATTATCGAAAGAGGTCAGGCAGGCTTCAAAATAGGGCTACAAGCTACAACTGTTGGAGGTGTGGGCGCGAGGGTCAAATTATATGTCTCAGAACTTTTTAAGTGAAATATGCAAAACACCGAAGAGGATATGATAGGAAAGTCCAGAGGGAAATTTGTATATTGCGGAAGTCCAGGTAATTTTTGCAGGACACAGAACAATGGAGATGCAAACGTGAGCCCACCTATCCGGGAACCCGCAATCGAAAAAATGGCTTAAGTATGGAATAGAGAAATGGCTGGGCGGATTCGTTTTCGCTAATATATTGAAACTTGTAATATATATCCCATTGCATGGAAAGGTCTTTTCTGCATGTCTCTGAGCAAAAAAGACAAAATAAGAGAAGATAAATTAATTTAAATTCGATGAGTCGAGCTTTAATTAAATTCCACTGTCTTGTCTACACTTTTTATTTTTAATGGCGGTCAGTACGGTTGTTGCATGATGAACTATTAGTGGTAAACCTTGGTCGGGCACAATAAACAGTGCCTAAGAATTGGAGATTTTGTGAACTTGCCAACCCGAGGAACCGCGAAAAACATTCCATGAAATGGGCAAGTATGGAAAGTCGTTGGACGAGCTTCAGAATTAGGGTGAAAATGGTTCCCCAAGATACGTCACTTCCTGAAGGTCAAATTGTATGTATTGGGACTTGAATGAAAAATGTGTACCACGAAAGAGAGGGTGGTCATAAATGACATGCTTAAGGTTCATGTTCATGCACAACGAAGTGCTAGCATTAAATCTTACCAATTGAATTTCCAAAGAGAAGTAGGAAGGTGGCGGGGACAGAGGTGAGGGCTCGAAAGGAATGGATAATTATCGAAATCGGTTGGTGACGCTTCAAAATAGGGATAGAAAATACATCCA
This sequence comes from Picea mariana, assembly GCA_032191745.1. Lineage (NCBI taxonomy): Eukaryota > Viridiplantae > Streptophyta > Pinopsida > Pinales > Pinaceae > Picea > Picea mariana. The sequence continues at coordinate 44,612 of JASDQU010106610.1, read as the reverse complement.
ACAGAGGTGAGGGCTCGAGGGTCAAATTTTATCTCTCGGGCATGATGATGCATTCCTGCAGCTAAAATGTATATCACAAAAATCTAGGTACTGCTTGCTAGTCATGGAACATTAGAAACACAATCCTGAGCCCACCAGTCCTGGAACCCGCAATCGAACAAATATCTAAGTATGAAATAGGGAAACAGAAGGGCAGACTCGATACATAGTAAATGTACAATGTCACGGAAATACAAACAACTTGGCGATAAGTATTGAAAGGAACATCGGACGGTTGGGCTTGTGACGGGGCATTCCAATGGACAAATTGTATATCGCGAAACTTTGGGCACTGTTTGCAAGTTGCAGAAGATTACAAACACAATTTTGAGGCCGTCAATCCGGGAACCCGCAATTGAAAAAGTGTCCAAGTATGGAATAGGGAAACACTGGCCCAGACTTATTTTCACTAATATATTGAAATTTGCAATAGCTTTTCCATTACTTGGCAAGATCTCCTTTGTATGTCTCTTGACAATTTCTTTAGGGATAGTTAGTCCTCAAGAATTTGGCTTACTACTGACGATCCTTACGATTATTGCATGATGGTGTTTTAGTATTAGACCTTTGGAGTTTCATATTTGTAAAGAAGTACGAGGATGGCCGGAATAGGAAACAATGACTAAGAATTGGAGATTTCGTGAACCTGTCAACATGAGGATCCAAAATAGGGTGAAAAGGTCTCCCCATAAGACGTGAGGCCCTGATGGTCAAATCGTATCGCTTGAAACATTTGAATGCATAATATGTAACATGTAAGAGGGGATGATGTCGAAATCCGGTAGTCAATTTGTATATGGTGGAGGACCGGATGCCAATTGTTTCGTACCAGTGTGTTCAGTTGTCACTAGTAAGAGAATAATTAATGTATATTAGGAAGGACGATAAGTTAGTGGGGATGGAAAGAAGAGACAGTTACTTTGAAACATTTTTTAACCATGGTATAGTGAAGCTTGCGAGTTTGAGGAGTTCGCGATGAATTGTATATCACGTAAGTTGGTGCAACCTCCCGGTCTTGGATCGTTCAAGTCTTCCAGTCGATTGACTCGTCAGGCTCCTGATGGAACCGAATTGGCTTGACACATGCCCTTTATATTTCCTCGGTACCTGCAATGTGATACCTACAGACCCTTTCATTAGCACTTTCAAATGTTGCATTGATGTCCTTAGCCCTCACTGCTAAGATCCTCCTTGATATGACCACGGACTGCAACCATGGGTCAACTCCCTTCGCGATCTCACACTTCGAGAATTTCATGAGATGCTTCCTTCTCCTTCCCTGATTTTCAAATCACTGAATACTCTGGGACCAGATCTACGGTCTTCATTCCTCTAGTGATCAATGGCTATGATCGAATCGCGAATTTGGACTTCGCGAGTCCTAACTCCTCTTGACTTTGCTTTTCTGACTTACGAACCAGATGCGTTGATCCTCTTCCATGTGTCCTTCTAGATCTATCGGCCTATATCAATATTGCTCTTCACGACTTCGCGAAGATACCTGTCTGCTATCGAAAACCTTANTTCTGCCACCTGTCTCCTCCTTGACAATGGGTAACTTCTCCGTTTTCGAGACTTCAGAAAGTCCTCGACTCCTTTTTCGCACTTAGCACAATTTATCTTTCGAGACTTAGGTTGTTCTTGAAACTCCTTTCTACACTCCTTGTAGAGTTCCAAACAGACTTCCTTTTTTGACTTTGCTCGGCTTGAAAACCTCCAAGGCTTCAAGTTCCTCTACGAGCTTCTCTTTTCCCTTCTAGAAGTCTTTTTCCCTTCCTTATGAGCTTATAAGGTAAACTCTAGATGCCTTAGGTGAACTACTTGCACTGACTCAGTTCTTCAAAAGCTTATCCCTCGACCTTCTGGAAAGTTTAAGGCATCTTCTTTCCTCTGTCGATGCACTTCTTGCAAAACCTTTCTTCACTAGAATGTTCAACAATTCTGGGATTCTTCTACACCTCCAGCTGTGTAGTTCCTGGGTATGTTCACGTGACCTCGCTGATCTCATGGAAGAGTGTTCTAGAGTGTTTATTAACTCTGCGGTGTGTCTCTCTCCACACAATGTTTTTTTTAAAGGGACCTAACCACCTTGAAATTTCTCCCTGAGTCTGTAAGTAAATATGGCATGCCCGCCTGGAAGATTCTCTTCTAACTCCACTAAGTTCAGACATGTAATCCTTGCCTTGGCTTACAGAGTTTTCCATCTCTATCGTGCACTCCTTGCACTTATCCTAGAGGACCAGACTTAACTTAGCACACACGCGGATAGAAAACTGTATCTCTATCCCTGCAGACGATTTCTAACATCCATCTACAATTCACAAACATATAAAAGACATTCACAACACAATATCCATTACACAGAAAGATAAAACAAAAAAATTGTCATTTTCTATTAATGGTGGAGTGCCAAATTACAATGGTATAGTTTGAGCTGCAACTAAGTATCAGATCTCTATATCTCTCCTTACAACCTGGCTTGTCTAACCCCAAAACCAATCTAACCTCCTATCCTCTAACCTCTACTTTGAAAATAATATAGATATTTATACAAGAGGGGCTCCATGAGCTTCCCTCGCAAGCTACCTAGTGGTGTCAAATCACCATCCCCAAGGTTTATCGAAAGGCCAAAATAAAATGATAGCAATCTGCCCCCAAATTGGACGTAAATCCAATTTTTCGTCAGCCTATTAATGGCGACCTCATCTCTTAATCGTGTGAAGGCACGATTCTTCTCTTTCATATTTTCCCCAATTAATTCCTGGATAACAACTTGAATCCTCGAAGCAAATTTGAATGCGCACCACATGTGTAAATGAGATGGCGCGTGCTGAGATGGAGTGATATTTCTGCATCATACTCCAAATCAGAAAAAATCATGAGCTCCTGCTCATGAGCTCTCCAACGTGGATGAAATCCACTTAGATCCCAAACTTTCTCTTGGAGTTGTCTCTCAGTTCCTCTGCTTCACCATTGCTTCTGGTGCATCATCCATATTGTGCGTGCAGTTTTCCTTTCATCTAGCTTCCTTGTGTTGACCGATTCCTCTGCCAACTCCAACATCAGCTCTCTGATCTCCTCGATCACTTTGTACAACTGCTCCCTTGGATGGTTTTTCTATTGCATACTAGCTCGATGCACTGTCTCCTTGTCGATGGGAAAATCACACTGAATTTCCAAGACATCTTCCTCCTTTGTGGCCTTAACTTGCCATTCTGCTACAGTCTCCACTCCTACAGGCTCCTCATCACTGAACTATTTCTTAGCTATTACTTCTCCTGATGGATTTGCTCCTGCCAGTCCTTTGGTTGTTCCTATCCTAGCTTCCCCCAGCTATGATTCGTGCTAGTGTATCTCCTCTGGCATGGCTATTCCTCGGTAGCCATCTTTTGGTTCTATATTGACCAACCAATCCTCCAATTCCTTCAACTCCAATTCCCACTGAGTGAGTAACTCAACTGGGCATTCTCCTTCTGTTAGGACAGACATCAATATCCACTATGTTTCCTCTATGATAGTCTCTACTGGTTGTCCTTCTGTCACCTCTGCAACATTTGTGCTAGCCTCTCCTCAGTCGCTTGGTAAAAATATCTCGACTCCTCCAATGATTAGAATATCCCTCTGATCCTCCTTCTCTGTGACAAAATTTTGTAACTTCTCATCATATTCATTCACACGGCTCACAGCTCCGCGTGAACTTCGACTTGAGTGAGGTTTCTCTCATGCCTCCTCTTCTGCCAATGACCTCTCCGCTGATTTCACCTCTTCTCCCTTGCCCACATGGAAATTTGGGATGTCTCCTCTTCCCACCTAGCATTTTATGAGATCCACCGATCCCTTCTCATTTCCCACCTGGCAATATATGAACCTCTTACTAGATCTCTTTCCCTCATGACTGGGGTTTTCAGCATCCCTCGGCCACCTCTTTAACATCTGTTGTTGCCTTTTGGACAACAATTTTTGAACAAGTCATCTGGTTGTCCTCTTCAAAGGCCATTCATATATCCATTTTACCTTTGACTCCTGCTGCATCTTGAATGCAAGCTTCTCCATCTGCGCTCGAATTTCACTGAGCTCCTTGTCCATCTTCACCTTTCTCTTCTGCGGTTGGACTTCTCCTCAACCATGCTTATGAACGTCAATGGTCATCTCATTTTTCCCTCATCCCACCTCACTGCTACCATCTACTACACACCTTGAAACATCTCCAATAGAGCATCGCACTCTATCTCCCTGGCTTATAGAAACAATTCTACAACCACTCCTCCTCCTCCTTCTCTCTGTCTGAGAGAATTCAAGCTCTATGGATGATTTTCTAGCTATGATGGTGATTTCAATCTCTGATACCACATCTGGTGCGACCTCCCGGTCTTGGATCGTTCAATTCTTCAATTCGAGTGACTCGTTAGGCTCTTGATGGAACTGAATTGGCTTGACACAGGCCCTTTCTACTTCCTCGGTACCCATGATGTGATACCTGCAGACCCTTTCCTTAGTGCTTTCAAATATTGCGATGATGTCCTTAGCCCTCACTGCTAAGCTCCTCCTCGATATGACCATGGACTGTGACCGCGGGTCAACTCCCTTCACGATCTCACACTTTGAAACTTTCGTGAGCTGCTTCCTCCTCCTTCCCCGATTTCTGAATCGGAGAATACTCGGGGACCATATCTACGGTCCTCATTCCTCTCGCAATCAATGGCTGTGATCGAATCACCAGTTTGGACTTCGCGAGTCCTGACTCCTCTCGACTCTGCTTTTCTGAATTATGAACCAATTATGTGTTGATCCTTTGCCATGTGTCCTTCCAGATCTAACAGCCTGGATTAATATAGCTCTTCACGACTTCATGAAGATCCCTGTCTGCTCTCGCAAACCTTCTAGATTTCCTTCTCCCGAACCTCTCGATCTTCTGCCACCTATCTCCTCCTTGATGATGGGTAACTTCTCTGTTTTCGAGACTTTAGCAAGTCCTCGACTCATTTTGTGCACTTAGCACAATTTCTCTTTCCAGACTTAGGTTGTTCTTGAAACTCCTTTCTGCACTCCTTGCAGAGTTCCGCACAGACTTCCTTCTATGAGTTTGCTCGGCTTGAAAACCTCCAAGGCTTCAAGTTCCTCTGCGAGCTTCTCTTTTTCCTCTTGACAGTATTTCGCCCTTCCTTCTGAGCTTATAACGTAAAATCTAGATACCTTAGGTGCACTCCTTGCACTGGCTCAGTTCTTCGATGACTTCTCCCTCAGCCTTGTGGAAATTTTAAGGCATCTCCTTTCCTTTGTCGATGCACTTCTTGCAAAAAATTCCTTCACCAGAATGTTCAACAATTATGGGATTCTTCTACACCTCTAGCTATGTAGTTCTTGGGTATGCTCACGTGATCTCGATGCCCTCCTAGTAGAGTGTTCTAGAGTGTTCAATAACTGTGCATTGATTCTCTCTCCACACGATCTTTATTTTCAAGGGACCTAACCACCTTGAAATTTCTCCCTAAGTCTGTAAGTAAATCTGGTGTGCCCACCTGACAGCTTCTCTTCTGACTCCATTAAGTTCAAACATGCACTCCTTTCATTGGATTATAGAGTTTTCCAGCTCTATCGGACACTCCTTTCACTTATCCTAGAGAACCAGAGTTAAATTACCACACTCGTGGATAGAAAAATGTATGTTTATCCCTACAGACGATTTCTAACATCCATCTACAATTCACAAACATGTAAAAGACATTCACAACACAATATCCATTACACAAAAAGATAAAACAAGAAAAAATGTCATTTTCTATTAATGGTGGAGTGCCAAATTACAATGGTATAGTTTTAGCTGCAACTAAGTCTCGTCTCTCTGTATCTCTCCTTACAACATGGCTTGTCTAACACCAAAACCAATCTAACCTCCTATCGTCTAACCTATACTCTGCAAATAATACATATATTTATACAAGAGGGGCTCCATGAGCTTCCCTCCCAAGCTACCTAATGGTGTCAAATCACCATCCCCAATGTTTATTGAAAGGCCAAATTACAATGATAGCAATCTGCCCCCAAATCAGATGTAAATCCAATTTTCCGTCAGCCTATTAATGGAGACCTCATCTCTTAATCGTGCAAAGGAACAATTCTTCTCTTCCATCTTGTCCCCAATTAATGCCTGGATCATTCCTTGGATCCTCGAGGAAAATTTGAATGCGTGCACCATGCGTGAAAATGAGTTGGCATGTGATGATATGGAGTGATGTTCCTGCATCAGAAGTTTTGAGTGCAAGATGTATATCACAGAATAATAAGCAACAGAGTTTGAAAGCGCCAACCTGACAACTGCGGCCATAAAATTGGCTAAGTATGGAAAGGAACAACGGTCGGTCAGATTCGTCATGTGAGGATATAGATGGAGATGAAGATATGTCAGCCCGCCAATGCTGGAACCTGCGATCATAGAAAGGTGACTAAGTATATAACCAGAAAGAGATAATACGCAGGAAGAAGAAAAGGGAAAAAGGGATAAGGAGTCCACGATGGAATTGTAGATCATGGAAGTTTTAAGTGCAAGATGTGTATCACGAAACAAGAAGCAACAGATTTCGAAAGAGCCAAGCCGGCAACCGCGGCCATAAATTGGCTAAGTATGGAAAGGAACAGTGGTTGGTCGGATTCATCATGTGAGGATATATATGGAGATGAAGATATGTCAACCCACCAACGTTGGAACCCGTGATCATATAGAGGAGACTAAGTATATAAGCAGAAAGAAATAATACACGGGAAGAAGAAAAGGGAAAAAGGACTAAGTATCTCATAGAAGAACATCTATTGTTCGTTTATTAATGTCAATCTTTTCGAACCCCTGGTGTGTTCTCACTAGTAAAAGCATAAATTACAGATCACGAAAGTTCTTCGGGTGCAATATGTATATGAAAAAACAGGGGACATAAGTGTTGGATACTGCAAACTCAAACTCGGTGATTAGATAATTGGCTAAGTATTGAAAGGGACCATGGTCGGTCGGGATCATGGTGTGAAGATATAGATAAATTGTTGCCAATTTGCGAATCAAGGAGGTCGTGATCATATATATGCGACTAAATATAGAAACACAAAATGATAATAGAGGGGCAAAAAAGAGGAAAAATTAAGAGAAAGTGTTTATATTTATTCCAATAGTATTCATATTAATAAATATTAATAGATTATTGCTGGTCCAAATGAAGATCATCTTCCAATTTGTAGGATCCTGTTCAGTTCACAAATTTCATTGAAATCCATAAGCAATAGGAAGGAAAAAAATGGCGGACGATTGGGCTCGTGGCGGGGCATTCTAATAGACAAATTGTATATTGTGAAACCTCAGGCATTGTTTGCAACTCATGGAAGATTCAAAACACAATTTTGAGGCTGTCATTCTGGGAACCCGCAATCGAAAAAGTGTCCAAGTATGGAATAGCGAAACGCTGGCCCGGACTTGTTTTCGCTAATATATTGAAATTTGTAATAGCTTTGCCATTACCTAGCAAGATCTTCTTTGCATGTTTCTGGACAAGTTCTGTAGGGATGGTTGGTTCTCAAGACTTTTTCTTATTAATGACGATCTTTATGGTTGTTGCATGATGGAGTTTTAGTATTAAACCTTTGGTGTTGCATATCTGGAAAGAAGTACGAGGATGGGTAGAACAGGAAACAATGACTAGGAGTTGGATATTTCATGAACCCACTAACATGAGGATCCAAAATAGAGTGACAAGGTCTACCCAGAAGACACGAGGCCCCGATGGCCAAATTGTATAGCTCGAAACATTTGAATGCATAATGTGTAACATGGAAGAGGGGACGATGTTGGAGTCTGGTAGTCAATTTGTATATGGCGGAGGACCGGGTGAAAATTATTTCATACTAGTGTGTTCAGTTGTCACTAGTAAGAGCATAGTTAATGTATATTAGGAAGGACGCGAAGTTAGTGGGGATGGAAGGCATCGACAGATACTTTGAGCGAAGTTAATGTATTTGAGGAGTCTGCGGTGGAATTGTAGATCACATGAGTTTTGAGTGCAAGATGTATATCACGGAACAATAAGAAGCCGAGTTCGTAAGCGCCAACCCGACGACTGAGGCCATAAAATTGGCTAAGTATGGAAAGGAACAATCATCGGTCGGATTCGTCATATGAGGATATAGATGGATATGAAGATATGTCATCCCACCAAACCTGTAACTGAAAATCATAGAAAGGTGACTAAGTATATAACGAAAAAGCGATAATGTATTGGAAGAACAAAATCCAAGTACATATGCGCCAACCCGGAAACCGCGGCCAAAAATTGGCTAAGTATGGAAATGACCAACGGTTGGTCAGATTTGTCATGCGACGATATAGATGGAGATGAAGATATGTCAACCCACCAACCCTGGAATCCGCGATCAAATAAAGGAGACTAAGTATATAACCAGAAAGTGATAATGGATGGGAAGAAGAGAAGAGGAAAAGGGCTAAGTATATCACAATAGAAAATCTATTTTTTGTTTATTAATGGCAATCTTTTCGAACCCTTGTTGAGTTCTCACTAGTAAAAGAATAAATTGCAGATCACGGAAGTTCTTTGGCTGCAATATGTATCTGATGGAACAGGGGACATAGGTGTTGGATACCGTGAACATGGGACCTGGTGGCCAAATAATTGGCTAAGTATTGGCCAAGAGAAAGTTTTGATATTTATTTCAATAGTATTCATATTAATATATATTAATAGATTATTTTTGGTTCAAATGTAAATCATCTCCCAATTTGCAAAATGTTGTTCGGTTCACAAATTTCGTTAAAACCATGGAAGTTTTGAGTGCAAGATGTATATAACGCAACAAGAAGCAGCAGAGTTCAGGAGCGCCAACCCGACAACCGCGACCATAAAATTGGCTAAGTATGGAAAGGAATAACGGTCGGTCAGATTCGTCATGTGAGGATATAGATGGAGATAAATATATGTCAGCCTAACAACCCTATAACCCACGATCATAGAAAGGAGACTAAGTATATAGATAGAAAGAGATAATAGACGGGAAGAAAAAAAGGGGAAAAGGGCTAAGTATTTCACAGAAGAAAATCTATTGTTCCTTTATTAATGCCAATCTTTTCGAACCCCTGGTGAGTTCTCACTAGTAAAAGCATAAATTGCAGATCACATAAGTTATTTGGCTGCAAGATGTATATGATGGAACAGGGGACATAGGTGTTGGATACCGCAAACCTGAGACCCGGTGGCCAGATAATTGGCTAAGTTTTGGCCAAGAGAATTTTTTTATATTTATTCTAAGAGTACTCATATTAGTATATATGCACAAATATTATCAAATAGAAGAAGCTACAATATATGCAATATATTAAACAGGAACAAGACGTCAACACTTGAGTTACCTTGTTGTAATAGTCATCAATTCATTCTATTTACAGGACCTGAAGAATGAAAGCAGGACGGGTATTCCAATTTCTTTCTTCAAGTATAGGGCGGGCGCCACATAAGTATGGCCTATGACAAATTATTCTTCCATGTAAAATGTAAGGAACGAACATAGTACCCTTTATTTAAATTGAAGTACTGGGCAGCAAAAAGAAAATCTTGTCATCCATGTTTAATGACACACAGAAAAAAGGTACAAAATAACATGAAAAGCAAACTAGCGATTGGAAAACACCATTTAAAAAAAAACTACAACTATTCTATATTCAAATAATATGGGTTACAAAATACAACTGAGATTATTTGCCACAATGACTGCGATTTGGCCTGCCGCCGACCAAAAACAAATATGTACAATAATGAAGCTTGTTGACAGTCTTCTTGACGATCAAATGCTTGATTCATAAAAAAACGAGTTGAATATCAATTTCGGGTCTTGGACTTCATTGATGTTGCCAACTAGATCTGTCCCAGTTTTTTTAATAGCTTTTCTCTTCTAGATATGGCCTGCCTGCATTGGTTGGTTATTCAACATTCCATTCTTTGTTAAGTGTTAATTTCCCTCTGTAGTCGAAAAATTGGGGTTTAAGGTGCCTTCCTTGTAATTTTCCTTACCATTGAAATCCAAGACAACTTATAAATGCGATTCAGGCCCAATTCAAAGTCAAGGGAGTCGTTTTATGTGATGTCAGTTTTGGGAGAAACAAATCCTGTTAGGCAACAAAATATGAGATAACAAAAATTCAAGTATGTTTTGACTGCTATTCTCCCTGTATTTGATCATCTGTTTGGTTGAAAAGCCTGCCTGAAGATTTGTATGTTGAACTTCTTTGTTTTATTATAGTAAATTGGAAGGAACGTCCAAGCCAGTTGCAAAATGTTCCTCCGTTGATGCACATGACTTCTTCTTCCATCATAGGTCTAGCAAGTGTATCAAATGTTGCAGATCACATCAGAATATATCTTTCGTCATAGGGGTGGAATACATGGTGACCCACAAAAAGGTATAGAATGTTCGGAAGTGATGCTAAATATTACTCCATGTCCAAATACACTAAGTAGGAAATTATAAAATTGGATACCAACGAACGTGAGAAACTGTATGCGCGTTTGAATCAACATTCTAAAATCATGGAACATTTTATGCCAAAGTTGTAACAGAATTGACAGACAACCAGTTTCTATGTCAAATAGTGTTGAGTGAGCTCTGGATGTAGTAACAGACTTGACATACAATCAAATTTGGATCACTACTAATACTAATGTCAAGTGTAAGAAGTCGTGATCCTAGGTTCCAGGTAGTTTCACCTTCAGGCATCCACATAGGCGGTGACCCCAGGCTCCAGACAGCCTCAGCCTCAAACATTGACATTGGCAGTGGCAATGAGAACAGTGCTATTGACTACAGTGCGACAATGTAGTGAACAAGCAAGGCTATCATTTTCAAATCAATTAAACTACAGGATTGTTATACCTGCAAAGAACGTCGACTTTAGTGTTTCTTTCTCACGAAATCTACAATGTTGCTTTGAGTCCATAAATCTTGGACGTTGGGTGTCCTGTGTGATAATGACCTTGACATTAGGCACATGCCAGACATCTATTATCTGACATTGCACTGTTAATGCAATTGCCATAGTGGACAACATGAACCCCAAACTACGCCTAAAACTTTTTGAATAGTCGTTTGTTCAAAAAATACATTGTTTTATATTTAAAAAAAAAAAAAAATTTGTATGATTTGAACAATTCTTTTTTCAAATATCGCATCAACTGCAACAGAAGAAATGCATTTTCCCTATCCAAATCAAGGGAAACAATAGTGAGATTGACATTAGGTGGAAACAGATCATCTGGAAACACACCACTACATTAAGGTCTCTTCTAAAGAATGAAATAAGATGATTACATGAAGGTGTTAGTAAAAGGTGATTTTCAAAAACCAAATCATTACCTAAACACGCCGAACTTCTTGTAGAAGGTGGTAGTATAAAGTAACCCTCAGAAAGTGTTGTAAAGTCCATAATCTAGTTATATGCAGAGTAGTAAAATAAAAAGATGTGTAGTAGCGATAGACAGTTGATTGTATGTGGAGTTTATAACTACATCCAGAGGACAATGAACAAACTTTGACAAAGAATAGGGATTTCTGTCAAGTCTGTTACCACACCCAGAAGTAGTTGATCAAACTTTGAAATAGAAACTTTTGCAATTTTAGTATGTCGTTATATCCACCCATATAGTTTTTCTTACCCGCAACGATCCAAATCTATAATTTCCTTCTGAGTACATTCACAAACGGAGTAATATTTCGTGTCATTTCCGAATATTACAGACCATTTTTGCAAGCCACAATAAGTGTGACTCCTCTGACGAAGACAAATTCTTATGTGCTCTGCAGAATTTGATACACTTGCCAAATTTGTGTTGTTGGAAGAGACTATATACTTCAATGAAGGAGAATTTTGTAGGTGACCTAAAAATTCCTTCCAACTCCCAGAAAGAAAACAAATAAGATCAACAAACAAATATCCAGGCAAGCCTTTCAACCAACCAAAGCAGCAAATACAGGGAGAGCACCAATCAGAAGATAATTTTTTTTTTTTTTCCCTATCTAAGTTTCTGTTGGATAAATTTTTTTTTTTTTGGCTCAAATCTCACGTCACATAAAACCATTCTCTCTTCTTTCATTTGGGCCTCAATGGCATCTCTAAGTTGTCTTACATGTCCATGACCAGGAACATTAGAACTAAGGCACCCTAAAGCCCAACTCTTTGATGATAGAGAGAAATGGGAATAAGTATTTAAAAGAAATGTTGGAGGATGACAGTATAATCTTCCATAGGCTTTTGTTTAATTCATCTTAATGGAAGATTCCCTCGATATTTTCTCTTATTAATGCCAATATTTTCTAATATGTGCATTGAATAGTGGCCAATAGCATGTAATAACATTCCCATATCCGAGCAGATTCTCAAATATGACAACATGTAACATATACAAAGTATTAAAGAGGGACATGACGTCAACACCTCTGTGAATGACACGTTCATGGATGGAAGCGTGGTAGTACAGTATTTCACTGTTACTATGATGATGCGTTTAAAAAACTAAAATAGCCAATATTGTTTTTTGCAAATTCAAAATGAAGGCAAAAAAAATTATTAGATCCCATAATATTCACTTGTTTATGCATTTTAATGGGAGATGTCCTTGAGATTTCCACTTATTAAAATTGTTGGCCCTTAGGTATGGAAGTAAGCGAAGATTAAGGAAGAAAAGAAGGAATGAAAACTGCGTGGAAGACACAGTGATTGATACTGGGTCGAAGTGAGCAAAAGAGCATAAAAGATGGAGTGAAGCAAGAGAAAGAAAGTCGTTGGACGAGGAGACCGAGGACAACATATCAACAAGGAAGATGGATCATGGACAACTCAACAAGAGGAAAAAGCCACCATTGGATGCTTTCAAGCACCGCACAAGAAGGATGGAAAGACAGGCTGGCAAAGCCCTGAAAATGCGGGTCAAGTTGACCTAGGGTTTTAGACACCTAGGGTTTTGGTATCTAGGGTTTTGGCATTTAGGTCTCGGCCTAAGGTTGTCGATGAGTGACTGTAATGTATAAATACGAACCTAGATGAGGGAAGAGATGTTTTTCGGAGTTGGTTGCTCGATTATGTTATGAGAAGGGATTTCTATTGAGAGAAAACTATTGTAAGGTGAGAACCTTCTAGTATTGTAAGATCTTCAAATGGGTGCGAAAATCAACCCTGCGGCTGGGTGCGCAGGGAAGGAAGAGAGAGAGAAGAGATAATCTATTCTAGCTAAGATCACAAATAGAACTGTATGCTTTCATCTTAATATATTATAAGGCACAGTTCTGTGGATGTAGCCCTAGAGAGAGGGTGAACCACGTATATCTTGTGTTATGTGTGATTAATGTTGTGTTCTCTGTCAATTGATATGTTGTTATTGTGATATTGTGTTAGATCTGAAATATAAATTGCGCAGTAGGTTTAAGGAAGATAAAAGAATACTAGGTTGTTGTGTGTTGTTTCTTTGAATCCACTTTACATTCCTTCTGATTGTAGACACTTGTGTCCTACAACCCCCTATAGCTACTTCGGTAAGACTGCATTTGCTTCGTAGGTGTTACCGAAAGGGCCAGTAGTTAGGGCTTGTTGGTGCATTCTTGAGTATTGAACCCTAGGTATGCCCCTGTGCCAACAAAATCCAATATTTTCCAACCTGTCTGGTCGGTTTTCACTTTTGAAAGCATAATTAATGTGCATTGGGAAGGGCGGAAGGTGGCAGGGATGGAGAGGAGCGACAAAATGATTTTAAACTTTTCTAAACCTGGGAACGCATGAACTTGTGAAACTTTGAAGACTTGACTAAGTATGGAAAGGTAGGTCAGACAGATAGACTCATTGTAGGTAGAGGTAGGGTTGCGAGTTCGAGGAGTGAGGGGTTGAATTGTAGAGCACAAAAGTTCTTGGTGCAAGATGTATACCCCGAACATGAGTTATCATAGTTCGATTGTAGAGCATGAAAGTTTTGGATGCAAGATGTATACCCTGAACACTAGTTACCATAGTTCGATAACACCTATCCACGAACCTGCGTTCATAAAATTGCCTAAGTATGCAACCGAACGGTGGTCGGTCAGACTCGTGATGTGAATATATAGATGGAGATGACAATTTTTTAGATCACCACACCAGGAACCTGTGAGCATAGAAATGTGAGAAAGTATAGAACCAAAAATGCATAATAGAGGGTAAGAACAAAAGGGAAAAACGAGCAAGTTTAGAAGAAATTGGAAAAATATGCAAACTAATGGTGACTGAGTGAACTCGTGATGTGAAGATATAGATGGAGATGACGATTTGTCAATTGGCCACCCCAGGAACTCACAACTACAGAAATGTGGCAAAGTATAGAACCAGAAACACATAATTGAGTGGAAGAACAAAAGGTAAAAACGAGAAAGTTGACAAGAGGAAAAAGAAAGGGAGAGAAGAACTTTATCGTTCAGACAACAACACCTACTCTCATAAATGTGAAACCATAGTAATACATTAACCATGGGAAAAACATCATCATCTATGAAATATAGTTGGAGCCCGACAAAACTTGGTTGAAGCCGTAAGAGATGCAATTTACATTGACTGCAAAATTTTGCATGTTATTTTATCTTAATAGTACTTTATGGGGAGCCAACTGCAAAAAAATGTAACAACAGATCCAACTGCGGATGTGGCACCCCAACATCGCAAATCTTAAGCAAACAAGAGAAATAAACCAATAACAACCTAGTTAAGAAGCAGCAAAATGCCCAATTGCAGCCACAGGACCCGAACCCTGCAAAGTTGAATCAAGCAACAATAAGCATCATCCATTGAACAAAGAAGCAAGCACCAACCAGTCGACTAGGAATGTCGGTGAAGAACAATATTGGCCAAGTTCACTGCACACAAGACTATATCAAACAATTTGGATGAAAATGTATTGCAACACATTTGTTAACCAAATAGTTTAGGCTGCCTGTCAGGTAAAAGTCAAAGCTGGGAGGACTGTCCAAAGGAAAATGTTCAACACAAAACCTACCTCCATCACAGAAAAAGTGACGCATCATAAAAGGATATTGTATTTTCTCCTCACATACAAAGATGTTCTGCAAGAGTATTTCGACTCAGGCATCCCCAGTAATCAAATTTCCCACCTGCAAACTGCAAACATCAAGCGAAAATAAACACGGAACCAAAACCCGCCCTTCAATGGGGAAAGATAGAAGGGTAGTTCCAATTGCGGTTGCAGAACCCCAAACATGCAAATTGCAACAAGACCAACAAGCAAACAAGAACAATAACAACAAGAAAATAAAAATCAGTGAACATGCAAGAAGCAAGCATGAACCAATGAACCAACAATGTCGTTGAAGAACAATATTGCCCACATCAACTGCAAAGAACATTGCATATAAAAAAAATGGAAGAAAATGTACTGTAACAGGCCTGCTAAGTAAACATCTAACATTGTGAAGCCTGTTAGGTAAACATTTAAGTCTGTCAGAACTGCTCTGCAAACATTTAAGAAAGAATGCAGTGTGCCAGGTCTCTTACATACCAAAAAAACATTTATTATTTTATTTTATAATATAACAACTTAGAGATACCGTATATGATCTAAAAACTTTGGATATGCTAGCATATCAAACATTGGGATACATTTAGCTAGCAGAAAATGCTAGGACAAACATTCAAACTAATGCTAGCATTAATCCACCTTTGAGCAATGCATAAGAAAATATATGATTCAAAAAGACCGTATATGATCAAAAACTTTGAATATGCTAACATATAAAGCATTGGGAATAGCAAAGCTGGCAATAAGACCTCCAATCTGTTATCTAATCAG
The DNA here is from genome assembly GCA_032191745.1 of Picea mariana. Taxonomy (NCBI): domain Eukaryota; kingdom Viridiplantae; phylum Streptophyta; class Pinopsida; order Pinales; family Pinaceae; genus Picea; species Picea mariana. The sequence goes on along the minus strand of JASDQU010106610.1, from coordinate 28,710 downwards.
ATCATGACATATATGGTACTTTTTATTATATAAAAATCAATGTTTTTAGTTCCCTAGTTCCAACAATAGATATTATGCAAATATTTGTAGTCAAAGAACAAACTAATATGAAGTCAACGAATTATCGATCACTATAGTCTTTCTATGCCTTCGGCAGGGACTAATAAGAGATGCAAAATATAATGAATGAGTAAGTAGATAAGGTCAAAAGTAATGGTGCAAAGGTGAATATTGATAATAAGTGACGAAGTAATAAAAAAAAGATAAAAAAATGTGATAAATATAAAAAGGAAAACATAAATATAGAGTAAATATAGAAATCATATATAATGTGATAAGTGTGAAAATGGTAGAAAAGAGAGAGAGAGTAAAAGACAGTTAAAAAGTGAGAAGGGAATAATAATACATGAAGAGACGAGTGTGTATGTGAGCATGAGTAAAGAATGTCAAGGGAAGAATATATAAAATACTTTTTATAACAAATTTTGAAGGGTAACTTAACATGGACAAATGACACAAGGCGCGTGAGGGTAATATTAATCAATGGAGCCTTCACTTCCTCCCATTGTATATATAAAATATAGTTAATAATGATGTAGGGGAATAACTAACCAGAATAGTTATAGGTTATAAGTTAATATAAGAGGTAGAAATATTGTAATGTTAATAAGGAAAATAGTAGTGAATAATTGATTAAGATATAATAATCAATGGAAGAAGACATCATTGCAGAAGTAGATATAAAATAATTCAGTTTGAGCCGAGGGACATGCATTGTAATAAGAAAGTGAGTTGAGAGTAGTGGTGACATACAACTTGGCAAAATGAACAATAAGAATAAGAATAAGGTAAGAAATGTAGTAGTTTAAAAAAAATAATAGATGGAACTATTGGGAAGTATGTGGGTGAGGTGAAAATAGTAATCTAAGTGGTGTGCATTTAAGTAGTAGAAAGTGGGTGTAAAGATAATTGGATGGGTAATAAGGGAAAAGTGATAGAAAAATAATTATACAAAAAATGAAATAATAAAGATGATGATATACACAAATGTTTGTATAGTTGAGGCTTATAATAAATAAACAAATACAAATGGAAGTGTATAGAGTATAAAGGTGGTCGTATACAAGTTAACAATAAAGTAATAGACAAGTTTTAATGATATAAGGAGTCTATAAATCATTTAAGACATATGTCAAGTTAAGAATTGATGATGTGTGTTATCACATGCTAATTTGTATTAATTTTTCCAAATCATCTTGTGCTTGTGTTATCTTTCCACTCAGATTTTATAACTTTTTCACCAACTTCGTCAAGCTCCCATCACCTAAATCCTAGACTCGACTATTCGTCCAAAATAGTCATGTCCTCCATGAGTCAAAATTTGCAAATATCTCAAACCTATATCTAGCCTTAATGCTTATCTAAATCCCTCGATTCCAACACTTCATTCATTTTTACCCTTATTATCATATTCCCGTTGAAAATTAAAAATATTCCTTTTATTAAGCTTAAGCACATGTTGATTAAGGTTGGTTGTCATTGATGTCAACCCTTGAAGGAAGTTGGAGAACCCAAGTTTGGGTAATGGACCCAAGTTTGTTTGATGGATAACAGTATGAGTTTTGATATATTTGCAGGTAATACTATTCTATATGGATATTACATGTCATTCCATTTCCAGTGGTATGTGTAACATCACATAACTCCTCACGGTTAAAGAGTTATGACCATGTGAAGTTGGAGAACCCTCATGAGTCATCTAGAAGCCCCAAAAGGTCAAAGTAGTCCAAGTGGTTTAAGATATTTTTAGAAGGTAAATAATAAAGTGAAGTAATGAGTGTACTATAATTCAAATTGAATACAAAATAAATTATTTAAATAATAAAGTTAATGGAGACATTACTAAGTTGACAAGTGGTTAGAAGTGGGTTATCCCTAAAATAGGAAAGTGAATTAAGATGGTTAGAAGGTAACCCCTTGAGGTAAAGTGAAGTAATGAGTGTACTATAAGTCAAAATGGATACAAAATAAATTATTTAAATAATAAATTTAATGGATAAATTACTAATTGGGCAAGTGGTTAGAAGTTGGTTAACCCTAAAATGAGGAAAGTGGGTTAAGATGGTTAAAATGTAACCCCTTGAGGAAGCTACATGAAAGTATAAATAAGAGGCAAGACTCTCTCATTTTAAATCACACTTGAGCATATTGAATATCTATAGGCGAATGAGGTAACCAAAGGATATATAAGCTAAATTTCAGATATAAGGTGAAGTAAATAAGGCCTAAATTCAAGGGAGGATAAATTCTTTTGATGATGCTTTCTACGCTATGTTATTTACAGGTCATCTCACCATTTTCGCAATAATTTTTTTTTATAGAATGATTCAGACTGTGAAATTGATAGGCCATTGAGAAAACATATCCAAGTAGTTGTGGTACGAATTTCAGCTTGTGGGTCGTTGTAGTTTTGGAGTTACACTTTGTGGAAAATAGAGTTTGTGGCTAGTCCCGAAACTAGTCTAAAACAAGTGTTTCGAGTAATAACGTCATAACTTCTTCATAACAGATCCAAATTAAGTAATAAAAAATGTATTGGTTAGAGTAAAGTCTGTATTATTCTTTGAAACATTTTCATATCCACATAAAAAATATTCTTTGCAGGGCACACTCTACAAGTTTCGTCTCTATAATAAGCCAGAATTCAACAAGGTATGTCATTTTTGCTATAAATCTTTTTCTGAGAGATTCCATGTGGTGACACCTGGAGGAATTGCATAAAACAAATTGAGGAACATTGTGTACTATTTTCATATCTTTATTCATTATAGGTACATAGTTATGATTATTTCAAGTTAGGGTTCTTGATTAATCCAAAACTAGTCATGTGAGACTAAATAAAAGTTTGATGAAAAGGATAGTGTCTTGTTGTTAAAGTTAAGGAAGGTTTGCAGATATGTGATCATATAGTCCAGGTCTATTATAGAGTTACAAATCATATTTGGATGATGAAATTGATGAGGGCTTTTGGTTGAGGTGCATGTTGGGTACATGGTTGAGACAAGTAGTTGATGAGTTGGCACATACATGAGGTGTATAGTAGATGATGTTGGTACATATTCATGATGATTCATAGTTGATGAGTAGTTGATACATGCTTGGTACATACTTGGTACATGGTTGGATGCACTTGTTTATGGTACAAGTTGATTACAGGTTGTTTGGTACAGGTTGGCGCATGGTTGATTCACTTGTTTATGGTATAGGTTGATTACAGGTTGAGGTACAGGTTGATGCATGGTTCATGTTTATTGGTACAGGTTGTTTGGTGCAGGTTTATTGGTACAGGTTTACAGCAGTATATCTCAAAGTGATAATGCAACAATGGTTCCATAATTCTACTTATACGTCATGATGGTTAGATGTGGCAAGGATAGGTGGTTGTAGCCACCTTCCAGTTGTAGTCAGAAAACATAGGGGGTTGTAGCTTCCTTCTAGTTGTAGCCAGAGAATTGGGGAGTTGGAGCTTCCTTCAGGTTGTAGCCTGAGAAACTAGGGGGTTGGAGCCTCCTTCCAGTTGCAGCTGGAAAAAAAAGTAATTTGGTGCTTCCAATGAATGTAATTCTTCAATACATATAAGAAAAAACATTTCGTGGTTTTCTTCCTCTTTGGGTTTCCACGTAAAACACCGGTGTACTGTGTATGTGTATGATTGTTCATTTGTTCATTGCTTATTTACTCTGCATTTATTGGATGATAATGCTACATTGATATAACACTTGGATTATGTGGTTAAAAATGATTAAATTTATCTATTATTGATTCACCCCCCC
>JASDQU010106609.1:40271-60955 GCA_032191745.1 Picea mariana | reverse complement strand
GCCGCAGCTTTTGATTCTCTCCCACCCGTCCATCGGCGGCTTCATTAGCCATTGCGGCTGGAATTCGATTGTGGAGAGCATGAGCCAGGGGGTGCCCATTATCGGGTGGCCCATGGCAGCAGACCAGTTCTATAACTCCAAGCTGCTGGAGGAGGTGGTGGGCATGAGCGTGGAGATTTGCCGGGGTGTGGACGCAGAACTGCACAGGACTAAGGTGGAGAGTGCTGTGAAACTGCTGATGGAGGAGAAGCGAGGAGTCGCAGTGAAGAAGAGGGCAATGGAGATGAGAGAAGCAGCTATCGGAGCAGTCTTGTCGGATGAAGTCAGAGTCATCAAAGGTTCATCAGTTGCTAACGTAGACAATTTCATAGAAGAAATCAACAAACTATTCTGCACACAGAAACATGAAACGGAAGATGGGGATGTCTCCATGCTTGCTGCCAGCACTTATATACATTGAATGCATACTTTTGATAATGTATTTACTGCAAACTTAAACCTGAAATGAATATATTTTAATATAAATATAGTTATTCTACACGTATTTTTACCGTGTAAATTGTATATGTTTTTTATTCATTTCTTCCCCTCTCCTCCTAATATGTATACACATATTTTATGCTTTATTTCAACTCCTTTGAAAAAGAAGGGAATTGATTGTGTATTTATAATGGAATATTATTTTAATATTTTATTTTATTTATTAATAAAGTGTTAAGAATGTTTCATAATCTAATACGAAGTTTATTTTATATCTTAAACACTACAATATTATATTTAATTTTAATACTTGGAGCTGTTTAGTACAACTATGATTTAAACTAATATCAAAATTTTAAAATAAATTTAATTAATAATAAAGTTAAAATTTCATATTTAATATTTTTAATATTTAAATGTTGTGTCTCTTTAATAAATTTAGTTATAAAAGCTTTTTCTTTTCACAAAAGAAAAACCAATAATCTCTAAGAATATTAAAAAACCTTAAACAATTTTAGACTCCCCTTGCATTGTTACTCCAATTACTCCTCCAAAGTAATTGCAAGTGTGGGATCACTCAAGACATTGATAAAAGAGGTATGCAATACCCAACTATTCATAATTCTTTGTGCCATTGATAGAAGAGGTATGCAATACCTAATTATTCAACAAATTAGGGAAAAAAAAAACAATATTGTATAAACTTATGATATTTTAAATTTTAATTACATAAATTTAAAATATTATTGTATAAAATTATGATATTTTAAATTTTTTTAATTTTTAAGTTGAAAGGCATATATTTATTGACAATGAGTATATTTAATAAATTTTTAATGTTTAATCAGTTTTGTATAGACAAGATTAAATATTGATGAAATATTTTTAGTAGTTCCAATAAATCAATGGTTGTGATTTCAATCACTAACTACCCCACTATTATAAAAGCATTCATTTACATATTTATTTTTTTACTTTTTCTTGATCATATTTAAAATTTATTATGATAACTAACTATTTTATTAGCCTAATATGATAATGACCACTTTACTTTACTCTGCTATTAAATTTTAGCATTAAATTATATAACTTTGAAGCTCTACCAACAAATGTTCGTTTGCGGGCGAGGTATCAGAATGGGAGAGCGGCAAATAGTTGTTTGGTACTGGCAGGCCTCGAGCATTAGTAATCTTCCCTAGAGGTCAATCTCACGTACCAATTCTCACGAGAAATCGTAATCTCATCATCTAATCGAGCAGCAGAAAGTTAACGCGGAAACCTAATTTCACATTAGCGGTCTAAGTTTACCGTGTAAAACACGGCAGCCGAGATACAATGAGATAACTGAGACTACTGATATAAATGAGTTCACCAAAACATGACGCTGAGTCGGCCGAGATGACACGAGACGGGAAAAAGTTGAACTAACCCAACAATAGTCATTATCATTTATACGAAAGGCATTTTCAAAGGAAATATGTGGAAACCTTTTCTGTCATGTCATTACGTTTACTTCTTCCTTTTATGCTTGTTATTTTTCGTCCCCTTTTGTTGAACGTAATGTTTACAGCCGTTTTCAAAGCTCGCTCCGCTAGAAGAGTCTATTAATGTATAAATAGTTTTGGTGATTAATTATGTTTAAAAGCCTACACCTATTGATAATGGGCAGATTTAATAGGGGTTTAGTGTTTAATAAGTTTTCTATTGATAGGATTAAATATGGCTGGAATATTCTTAGTAATCACACAAAATAAATGGCTGTGATTTCAATAGTTAACTTCCTAGCTATTATAAAGACATTCGTTTATGTGTTTATTTTTTACATTTACCTAATCATATTTAAAAATTACTTTGATAGCTAACTGATTGCCATGTAAGTGATGAACAGAAATTAAAATATTAACACCAGATAAATGAAGCTCAACCGTTTATTTGTTAATCAACAATAAAATTTAATATAGTCTTTTAAAGATTTGTTTCATCTTATCAGCGTTTCGACGTTAACTAGCAGCAACTATTTAGCTGTTGTGCTAGTACTAGCACAATCATATATAATTTATGACTGATAAACGCCGAAAGACTATATAATTTCTCTCCTACGTTTGCCAAGGTTTCAGGTTAATTGCATTGAGTACGCGACATCCAACCCTCTCTGTAAGCTATGGAAATGGCAGCGAAATGATCAGAATTTCTCTGCCATTTCCATAAACCATTTCTCTGCGATTTCGTGAGAATAATTTCTATGCGAGAATAATTTCTTACATTTACCTTGGCAATTTCTCGGCGTTTACCAGAATAATTTGGCGAGAATAATTTCTCTGCGATTTCGACAGAATAATTTCTCTGCGAAATCCCTAAACCATTTTTACTAAAAATTGCAAAAAATTGATAATATTGTGATAAATGGAACGTGTGGGTATCAGACGGCCGGAACCAGAACGTGGCAATTATATATTCTTACAGTAATTTTTTAATGTGATTAGGTAAATGTTAAAAAGTAAACGTGTTAACGGATGCCTTGATAAATGCAAGAAAGTTATGAATAATAAATCTCATCCATTGATTTTGGAAGACGACTAAGAATATGCCGGCATCTTCAATGCATAGCCATCAGATTAGGGTTTAAGGTTAAATAAGGTTAAAATATCATTAATTGTGCCCATTGTCAATAGGTATACGCCTTTCGACGTAAAAATATATAGCAATTTGTGTATTCACACTTTCCATGTAATTTCTTTCTCTCTCCTAGGTTTCTATAATTTTCCATCATGGCATGAGACCTAGATTGGGCTTGCCTCTCTTTGGAGAGGACTTGTATGAGATAGTATAGGCTTTGACCCCATTTGGAGAGGGCTTGGATTATGAACCTTTGAGGATGGTAAAGAGAGGACTTACCTCCTACATCAAGGAGTCATATTCAGGACTTACCTCATAAATATATAAAAAAAATTATGGATAAGAAATTGAATCAATGACAACCTTTTTTTTTTTAAGGGTTCTTTCTGTAAATTGAATCATTGATAACCCTTTTTTTTTGTAGGGTTCTTTCCTCTATACAGTTAGGTATATCCTTACCCAATTTGTTCTTACAGGAAGGACTTTCTTTATTGTTTAGCTAGATAGATTTATTCTGACATATGTAGTTCCTTTTGTTGGAGATAAGAATCAAAGTGTTGAGGACTAACTTTGTGTTTTTACTATAGGTTAGAGAATAAAAGTTATGAGTAGTAGCATTGAGCATCAACTTAGCGGATTTGTGTATGTTCAAAGAGTTAGTTGTATAGTAGTTATGTTTGAGAGAACAAGGAAACACATAATGAGCGCTTAAACAAAAGCCAAAGTGGCTCGCGAAAGTAGTTAGCAGAAGAAAAAAAAAGTGGTCAGTAGAAGCAACTAGTAGAAAGAAAGTCATTGTAGGTAAGAGAAGAGATTTGCAAATCTATAACTGAGTGCAATGAAGAGAATTGCCAATCATAGAGAGGCAAGTGTTGTGGTGGTCACCAATGAAGAAGACTAAAGTAACCAAATGATAAAGAGTCCATGGCATGCATGCCACCATGTTGATTCTCTCTTAACATTGCATGAGATCGATTATATATCATCTATGCAAGTTGATCTCATTTGGTAAATGATGACGAACTTCACATTTGAAGAGTGGGGCACAACAACATCCTATGATGAAAGAGAAGATCTAGCAACATTGAAGAAGACCATTGGTGTAGAAAACCACAATTCGAGGATCAACCCATAGTGATTTGATGAAGAGAGCCATCACTAATTGGAGTGATTTGATAGCTACTTGCTTTAATTGTGCAGATCAGATTGATTGAAGTTGTACAACTATTACCACTTGACTTGATATGTGCGACCTTTGTTGGATAAATGACACTAGAGTTGATATGTTGGTGGAGCAATTTGAAAGAAACATCAAGGAAGGAATGTAGCTCTATCATGTAAGAAGAATAAGTCATGTGTTAGGTAGAAAGAATAGAGTGAAATCTGCCTCTTAAGTCAAAGAAATTTCCCCTATGAAATGACGATAAGAAAGATGTGCACAAATAAGAAGATGACAAAGCAACAACATTCACAAGAAAGGAGCCCAAGGACAATTGTCATGACCTAGGATTTGACTTGGGCGCGCACGCTGCCTCCACGAGCCAAGACATGTGAAACGAGTGAGTCAGCGAACATTCGGTTAAGTCGAGGTACTTGGGTGCGTGATGTGATGCCAAGTACGACTTCACCGAGATGACTTGCAATGAAGATTAAGTGGAGACATGGGTGTGTGATGAAGACATTGGCGCCCCACCGAAGAAACGAATGGTTGGTGAAGTTGGGAGCGATGAAGGCATGCACGCCCAACGAAACGCACAAGAGATGGTTTGACGGATGCGAAAGCAAGGATGGGCGCCCACAGAAGCTTTGGGTGCCCCATTGGTGAGACATGTTAGCTAAGCAAAGATGAATGCCCAAAACGTGTGACAAACTCCTTATGATGTGATTGGGAAAGGAAATGAACGGAGTCACATGTTAGGCGCATTTAACCAAAGAGTAATGTTGGTTGGGATGGAGCGTGCATGAGATAGGGGTGTGCACCCATTGAAGATTCGGCTCAAGTTATGAAAGTGGAAAAACGATGAAAAGTGTGTGTCGACTTGCGAAAGAAGGGGCACGTCAGTTGGGATAGGTGTGTCGCTGAGGAAAGGCACGCACCTATATAACCAAGTGAGCTAGGCATTGGAAAATCATCCAAGGAAGGTAGGTGACTTCTCTCATAATCATGGATTGGATTTCTGAGGCAAGGACCAAGGAAGGAGGGCTCCCTCCCTCCCCAAGGAGCCAAGTAGACCCTGAAGGGTAACTTGTGCTGCCTTGGGGAAAGTTGTATTGAGGCAGGTTAGGCGAGCTCATCTAGACAAAGGTCGTTGAGGAAGAGTGAGAGTTTGTGAAGATGAAAGAGTGTCACAGGTCGTACCGAAAATGAGGTTGCGGAAGAAAACTTGCGATGTAGGCTCCGCAGGTCTCATAAGACAACCGCATACGGTAAAGGCAAAAAAGGGTGATCATGCAGTGGAAGATCCGCAAAAGTCTTGGTGGTGACATATGGGCGCTCTGCGATGGAGTCTAACCGAGAGTCAAGTGCAAGCACATGAAATGCACGCAGACTTGGCATAAGGTAGGGATGATCACAGAGTTGTAGTGAAGGTTGCGAACAGAAGATGGGAGGATGAGTAGATGCGTTCAACATGACGGCATGATGACAGGTCTGCAACGATGACGAATCAGAAAGAAAAACCACGGAGAAATCAAATAAGGTTGAGCCATGCGCTCTATGTTTGTTCTTTTGTTGTAAAGTAGACAATTTCATAGAAGAAATCAACAAACTATTTTGAACACATAAACATGAAACGGAAGATGCTGATGTCTCCATGCTAGCTGCCAGCACTTATATACATTGAATGCATACTTTTGAGAATGTACTTACTGCATAATGAACCCGTCCAAAGGATTTTTGTTACATTATACTTATATTTTTCCAAACGTTGACCTTTATCAAGCACAATATTTTAATGTCCTGCATTAAAAATTATATTTCATTCCATGCATCCCTGTTATGTGCAAACAGGGTTCAAGAAAATAGATTCAATGAACACGTCTTATATCAGTCCCGACATGTCTTATACAATTTTCAGGGGAACTACAGATTTACAAGGCCACGTTGAAGCTGAAGAATTTTAATTTATAATATAGTTTTACAAATTAAAACCGGAAATGAATTTATTTTAATATAAATATAGTTATTCTATATTTACAACAAGTATTTTTACCCTCCAAATTGTACATGTTTTTATTCATCTCTTCCCTCTCCTCCTATATGTATACACATATTTTATGATTTATTTCAACTCTGTTCAAAATATAGGAATTGATTGTGTATTTATAATTGAATATTATTTCAACTTTTTATGTTATTTATTATAGTTTGATTGTGTATTTATAATTGAATATTATTTTAACTTTTTATGTCATTTATTATAAATTTATTATATATAGATTGTCTACTCCTAAAGTTGAATGTTTCACAATCTAATGCAAAATTTATATCCACAAAATTCATACATCAAACATTAAAATATTATTTTAAAAGTAAAAAATTATTATAATTTAATATAATAATTAAAATGTAAAATTTATATTCACAAAATTCATATATCAAACATTAATATATATTTGAATTTAAAAGTAAAAAATTATTATAATTTAATATCAATTTAATATAATAATTAAAAAATTTATATAACTATTTTTTATTATATTATATATTTATATATAAATATATTTACATCCATTTATATATAAAATAATATTAAAATTTTAAAATAAATTTAATTAATAATAAAATTAAAGTTTCACATTCAATATTTTTTTACATTTTAAACATGATGTCTTTTTTATAGATTTAATTATGAGTGGCTTTGTGACATTGATGAAGAGGCATATATCTAAGTATTGGATATTTTATTAAAAAAATAAAATAAATATGATTGTATTTAAAATTTTAAATTTTTTATTAAATAATAATAATAATAATAATTTATTTTTAAGGTCATAATTAAGTTAGACATTAAATTGGTGTAAGAAATTTTCTCTACTCAAAGATTTGACTAATAAAATCTATTGAGATATATATACTCTATCTCTCTTAAGTTGAACTTGTAACCTCTCAAAAAAAAAAACACATAAAATATCTTTATTTTATAAATTAAAAATAATATATAAATTATTAAAAATTAAACATATTTTAATATTATTTTAATTTTACATTTAGATTTGCACTAAAAGATTATTAGCCTGATAATGATCACTTTACTTTGCTGTTGCACCTCACTCTTTGAACAATTTGACTTAGTTGCATCCAAAAATATTTCTGGACAGCATGATATTTATATCCAAAATTTGTATGACTGCATTGGTTCTATTATTAAGTAAACTCTCCATTTCCCACTGTGATAATGGAATTGAAAGCTCTACGACCAGCATTTGTATCTTTTGATTATGTAACCTGTCCGTTTTTTTATGGAATTGTTTTATTTGGGTTGCCTGTGGAGGCCGACTGCATACTGAAAATGGAAAGGCCTGTGTTACTGACTGCTGTTGAGTCAGCCTCGGACCGCTGTTTCTGCCATTGTTCAAGGCAATTTATTTGTATTGTCCTCTATCTGATTATGCTCGGCTCATGGACAGCGATTCATAGCTTGCTGCTGTCATACTGTAAATGAATTTATACTATTTATAAAAAAAAAAAAAATTATTTATTAACTTCATTTATTGTACTTTTATTACTTTTACATTCTCATTCGGCCGTTTAGAAGGTATGTTAATTATGTCCAAGATTTGTATGACTGCATTATTTTGCAAGCGAGGTATCAGAATGGGAGAGCGGCAAATAGTTGTTTGGTACTAGCAGGCCTCGAGAATTAATAATCTTCCCTAGACGTCAATCTCACCTACCAATTCTCACGAGAAATCGTAATCTCATCATCTAATCGAGCAGCAGAAAGTTTAACGCGGAAACCTAATTTCACATTAGCGGTCTGAGTTTACCGTTTAAAACACGGCAGCCGAGATACAATGAGATGATTGAGACTACCGAGATGAAATGAGTCCGCCAAAACATGACGCTGAGTCGGCCGAGATGACAGGAGACGGGAAAAGTTGAACCGACCCAACAATAGTCATTATCATTTATACGAAAGGCATTTTCAAGGGAAATCTGTGGAAACCTTTTCTTGGTAAACCGGCCGTCTGTCATGTCATTACGTTTACAGCTTTCTTTTATGCTTGTTATTTTTCGTCCCCTTTTGTTGAACGTAATGTTTACGGCCATTTTCAAAGCTCGCTCTTCTAGAAGAGTCTATTAATGTATAAATAGTTTTGGTGAGTAATAAAATATATACCAATTTGTGTATTCACATTCTCTCCATGTAATCTCTTTCTCTCTCCTAGGTTTTTATAATTTTTCATCATGGCATGAGACCTAGGGTAGGCTTGCTTCTCTTTGGAGAGGACTTGGATAGGATAGGATAGGATAGGAGACCTAGGGTAGGCTTGCCTCTTTTTGGTAAGGATAGGATAGGAGACCTAGGGTAGGCTTGCCTGTCTTTGGACACGATTTGGATGAGATAGGATAGGCTTGATTTTATTTGAAGAGGGGCTTGCCTCTCTTTGGAGAGGACTTGGATGAGATAGGATAGGCTTGACTCTATTTGGAGAGGGATTTAATCACGAACCTTTGAGGTTGTATTAATCCTACATAGCATTGGGAGTAGATTAAAAGTTGAGCTTGTTTATCTTTGCCTCTCTGAGTCCAACTTTCAATATCCATCTACGGAGTAGATCGAGGAGTCGTTAGAAGGCTTGACCTCATCAAGCAAGGAATAAAGAGAGGACTTACCTCCTACATCAAGGAGTCATTATCAGGCCTTACCTCATAAATATAAGTTAGAAGCTATTGAATAAAAAATTTATGGATAAGAAATTTAATCAGTGATAACCTTTCTTTTTGTAGGGTTCTTTCCTCTATACAGTTAGGTATATCCTTACCCTATTTGTCCTTACTGTATGTACTTTCTTTATTGTCTAGCTAGATAGATTTATTGTGACATATGCAATTCCTCTTGTTGGAGATAAGAATAAAAGTGTTGAGGACTAACTTTGTGTTTTTACTATAGGTTAGAGAATAAAAGTTATGAGTAGTAGCATTGAGCACCAAATTAGTGGATTTGTGTATGCTCAGATGATTAGTTGTATTGTAGTTATGTTTGAGAGAACAAGGAAACACGCACAGTGAGCGCTTGAAATCAGCCAAAGTGGCTCGCAAAAGTAGTTAGCAGAAGAAAAAAGAAGTGGTCAATAAAAGCAACTTGTAGAAAGCTAGTGATTGTAGGTAAGAGAAGAGATTTGCAAATCTATAAGTGAGTGCAATGAAGAGAGTTTCCAAACATAGAGAGGCAATTGTTGCGATGGTCACCAGTGAAGAAGACTAAATTCACCAAATGATAAAGAGTCCATGGCATGCATGCCACCATGTTGATTCTCTCTTAAAATTGCATGAGGATCGATTATATATCATCTATGTAAGTTGATCTCATTTGGTAAATGATAACGAACTTCACATTTGAAGAGTGGGGCACAACAACATCCTATGATGAAAGAGAAGATGTAGCAACATTCAAGAAGACCATTGGTGTAGAATACCACAATTCCAGGATCAACCCATAGCGATTTGATGAAGAGAGCCATCACTGATGGGAGTGATTTGATAGCTACGTGCTTTAATTGTGCAGATCAAATTGATTGAAGTTGTACAACTATTACCACTTGACTTGATGTGCGCGACCTTTGTTGGATAAATGACACTAGACTTGATATGCGCGACCTTTGTTGAATAAATGACACTAGACTTGATATGTTGGTGGAGCAATTTTCAAGAAACAACAAGAAAGGAATGTAGCTCTATCATGTAAGAAGAACAAGTCACGTGTTAGGTAGAAAGAATAGAGAGAAAGTTTCCTCTTAAGTCAAAGCAATTTCCCCTATGAAATGAAGATAAGAAAGATGTGCACAAATAAGAAGATGAGAATGCAATGACATTCACAAGAAAGGATCCCAAGCACAACATTCAAAGAGGATCATAAAAAAAAGTGCTTAATGGTATACATTGTTTTTTTTAACCTTTATATACCTTACCCTACTTGCATATTGTTTTTGATGTCTATCCATGTTACTAGCATAATGCTTAGTTACATGAGAAGCTTATGCTTGGTAACGTGTGACCTTGACCTAGTGTATGACCTTGAAGTCAGAACAAAGAGGATGTCATATCAAGTTATGGAAAAAACCACCATGATAAGTATGGGGGTGGTAACACATACACATATACCAACTTAATGTGCAACTTGATGTGTAACTTGATGTTGAATCATAATAGATGACTCTTATATTAAAGGAAGAAGAATATATTAATCTCATATTTTTTTGGGACTTATGAGTATGAGAGAGTTTAACATGTTTTTTTTTAAATAAAACAGGGTAAATCCTATTACTGTGTCGTCACTGTACAAAATAGATACATGTCATTGTCTTGCCACCTATTCCACCAAACTAGTGGAAACTAGAACATGTGGCTTCCTATTATACTTTCGGCCAAAAAAGGCATCTACCACATGCCTTGCCAATTGGAAACCAGAGCAGGTGGCGGATGATTGTCTTGACAGAGTTGTCTTTGCAAGCTAGAACAAACTAACAACTTTTGAAAAAAGAAAACTAGACAAGAAATGTGCATAGTACCAATGCAGGATAATAAGAAGGAAGCATCATCACTGTGCTGGTGAAGCTTAGAGGATTGCACAAAACTAATCATTGAACGGGATCTGCGCATCGTGGGATCTGTCGCCTGAAGCTCCAGGAAGAGTGTCGTCATTGGGCTGTAGCACGAAGGGTTGCATAGAGGTCGGGCATCGCTACTTGGCTGGTGCATTCGAGAATGCGTCGAACAACATATCAATCTGATTGTTGATTAGGGTGTCCCGATGGAGCTGGTCCGCCATGTAGTTTCTGAGATCGAAAATGATCTCCAGCTGCTCCGAGATGAAGAGGTTGGGGGGAGCTGGATCGTATTCCATAATTGCATTCAATGGTGGAGGTGTCGAGATGGGGAAATTATCCTGCGTAGTGTTGGTGGCTCCATCCTTGTCCACCACCGCTCCTGCAACCGCTTCAGTGGTGCTACCCTAGATGCAAGCGCCTGGAGCCATGTGGAGGATTTCCTCCGGGAATTCCTCCCGAACAACACATGTGGCGCCTTTCATGATAGCTTGGGTACCTGTATCATCTTTGTTGGTGCGGGGGCGCATGTAATCATTCGGGACCGTGTAGAGGAGGAATTTTGGTGGAACCTGGATAGGTTCCTCCAAGAATTTCTCCTCGACATAGGCCATTGGTGGAGTATGTGGCCTTGCGGTGCGTTGAGTCCTAGCTATGGATAGCGCTCGTTCCAGATTCTGCAGGCATCTCTGCCTGGCAGCATAACTATACCAAGTCGTCCCTCGCCTAGGATTTCCTCTCTCTCTCGGCATGGCTGAGCGAGGGGGACAAAGAATCCACTGAATTACAGCGAGGAGAACCCACTGTGCAATAACCCAATTCCCGGAGCGAGCAAGGTGATAGAGCTCGGAGGAGAAATAGTGCAAGCCAGGCCTGAGCGGGATAAATATCCAAGGAGGAGACATGATTGTTGTACTCACCCGCCTCTTACCATTAATCCACAAGATTGTCATTAAAATGATGCGAGGGAGTTGTCCTCCCTTCCTCTGCAAGTTATTAAGGTTGTCCTCCATTCATGACTAAGGTGAGGAATGGCGACTGGCCATATTTATGGATGAGTTCATGGGATCATTGCGTGGCCTCCTTCCACTACGTGTCACCCCATCCAAGAGAGAGTTTAACATGTTGCTAAACCATGTAGGTGAAAATATTTCGTAGAGAACTAACAAGTATAACAATTGGCAACCCATCTATCCTAGTAGATGGATTTATTTTTATATAAAGAGTAATAATCAATTTTTATAGGTACAAGTGGAAGGAGCAAAAAGTTCAAAAATGAAACCCATAATAAAGAAAACCCAAATAAATATACAATGCTAATACAAATTACCCTATGTATCCCATCATTATGGTTAATGGTCACCCAAAACTACATTGCATGGTTGGTGGCATCCAAAACCAAATGTAATAATTCAAAATAAATCAAAATCCATATATAATAATAGTTAAGGATAAACCACCAAAAACCCTTAAATACATTGCATGGTTGGTGGCATCCAAAACCAATTGTAATAATTCAAAATAAATCAAAATCCATATATAATAATAGTTAAGGATAAACCACCAAAAACCCTTAAAGTGAAAGAGATGCAACATTTACAAGACTCAACATGAAAAACCAATCCATTCATATATAATGGTAATAGTAAAAAACGAGATCACCTAGAACTTGTAGAGCATTTTTAAAGCCCATTTTGAAATACGATGTTTACCAATATTGAATCATTTTTTAAAGTAGTTTTTATAAAAAAGAATTCAATCTTATTAATTATAAAGTATCATCATTTTTTAACGTCTTATTTTTTTTTTAATTATTAGTAATAAAGTGTAACCTTTTTCCTATTATTTAAAATTTGAATTTTTGAAATTCTTTGATAATATTTTGTCACCTACTTTTTCAAAGTTATGATTTTAGTTTAAATAAAAAAAATTAATTCATAAAAATTATAATTTACTCATTACATTTTAGAGGTTGTATTTTTTTTAAAAGGGTTAGAGTAGTCACATAATTTCTTTCTTGAATTTACTTTAATTTTAAAAAATAATTAGTGAAATTAAAAAAAAATAAAAAGAAAGTTATGATTTTAGTTTAAATAAAAAAAATTTAATTCATAAAAACTATAATTTACTCATTATATTTTAGAGGTTGTATTTTTTTTTAAAGGGTTAGAGTAGTCACATAATTTTTTTCTTGAATTTATTTTAATTTAAAATTTTTTTTTAATAAAATTAAAAAATAATAATAATAAATTTACATGATTTTTTTGAATTTCACAAAATATAATAAACATTTTCCTTAATTTTATATAATTAAAAAAAAAAATATTCAAAAAAAATTCTTTAAAAGTTTATAATTCCATTGTTATAGTTTAATTGATGATAGTAAGTGATATTAGCTTTCATGTAGATAGTGCTACATGAAAGATGTATCAACCTACATACATGGATAATAGCCAGTTATGATAAAGAGATAATTCCTCCTATTCCAAACAAGATAAAAATAACATAGCATGTGTTTAATAATTTATCTCAAAATAATAATTGTAATAATTGTAATATGGGTTTTTACAATTTATTACAATATAATCATCATCCATTTCTTCTTCTTAATTATTTAATTGTAAAAATTAGTTTTTATTTAATTTTCTTTACATATAATTTTTTTTTAGATTTTTTAATTTTTTTTCAAAGTAATAATCATATCATTAAAACTTTATAAATAAAATTAATATTATATTTATAAAAAAAATTCATAAATTTTAAATTATTAAAAAATTTAATTTAAAAATAATGATAAATATTTTAAATATTTTTTTAAACCAAAACACACATACACACACATATATATATATATTCATTCAAAAAAACTACACTAAAGTTATTAGTGGATTACATCCTTCTGACTCTACAGATTTCCACAAAAACTAAAGACAAATCATAACACACATGTCCAAAATTTTAAGAGTCTTAATTAAACAGGAGTTCCATGTTGGCCTATAGGTCACCAATCTAACATATTTTCCCAAAATACATTTGACTCGATAATACATACTAAGGATGACATAGATGGACACTTCCTTCTTCTTCTTGCCCCTTGTGAGGTTGAGGGGATTTGGGGTATTCACTTTCCATGGACAAGCATAATACTCGTAACATTAGCATTATGGGTGGAGTAAGCATGCTCCAGCTCAAAAATTTTAGTAGATATTACCAACAAAGAACTACTATTAGCTTGAGCTATCTCCTCATGTTGATGAAGAACTTGACATAATTATCTATTATCTTTGTTGTTCATAGCTAAAGAAACCTCAAAAACCAACAAAATCATATACTAGAGAGAAATCCTAGAACCGACAAGGAAACTAGTGGATGGGATTCACATACTTGGGTTCAGGGGTGACAAGAGGTAGGAAAGGAAAGCCTAGACCAATCAAAATTAACCCATCCATGAGGCACCTATAATTTTCAAATTGTAGCTTAATACCATTCTAGAAATTCCAAATATCTTGAGCTTGAAGATCACCTGCAATATTACCAGAAGGAAAAGGACAAAAATTCAGGACTTACCTTACCAGTTCTCTGAGTTTAAAATAGCAGGAGAGGTTCCCAAAATTGGAAAGGAGTAGCTTCCTTGTGTCACAAGTACCATCTTAAATTTCCTTTGAACTACTCAGTTACAGAACCAACACTTCCCTCCACCAACCAACACTTGACACAGATTCCACTGAAACAAAAAGGGATGGGAGAAAAGATGTCAGACCTCCAACACCACTCGAAAAAAAAACATAGAGCATCTAGGTACATCGACCACCTCCATGTCCACCACCGAAACCTACACTGGGACACAGAAAAAACAAAGCCACAAAACTTGCGCATAGACCACCACTGAAACCAAACAAGAATAGAGCCTTGAAACCGATGTAGATGACACCACTAAAACCACCTCCTAGAGACAACAAGAGAAGAGCCACAAGACTTGTGAGATGCCCCTTTAGAGAGCACCAAGAATCCATAATCCCACATTCCCAAGTTCCAAACATTGACATGCATTCAATTTCCACAAAATGACCCTGTAAATGTAAATTATTTGGAGGAAAGGAGATCCTCCCTCTGTCCTTCCCAAGGCACAACTTACATAATTGCATTAATTGATTCATATTGGGAAGATCATCCATTAATAACTATTTGTTGTTAAATTTAGGGGATTGAGGTAAAACTTAATTCCCCATTTTTTAACATTATTCTTGGGCTTAGATCAATGAAAATATTGGCCCAATGATCAATCTCTGAGTTCATTTCTCATTTGATATGGAAGAATGTGACCTTGTCAAATGAAGAGAGATCGCACTTGACTCTAGAAATGAGAGTTTTATCTTATTTCCCACGAGATTAGAGTGAACTATCATTTTTTTCATGATTAACATTGATTCTCCAAAGATGATTAAGAATATAATACTTCCCCCCCTTAGCAATGGAAAGACCAAGCCATAGGGAGTAAGCACTCTTTAAAGACTCTTTACATGTTCCCCCCAAAAATCATGGATTAAGTTTATATAAAAATTTATCCTTAAGAAGAAATATGTAAGGCTCTCTCAAAGAATATGTGGATGATTGAGTTACTACATGATGGGGGGAGAGCGACGTGTCACATTGCCTCCCTTCATTCAACATAAAGAAAAAAATTCATATTTTTCTCTATGTTGGACAAAGAGGGGTGATGCAATGCATCGTCCCCCCCTCTCATCATGTAGAGGAGAGTGATGTGTTGCATCACCCTCTGATTGTTCTCTATGTTGGATGCATTTCCCTCCCCTCCCATAACATAGATGTGACAATGCGCCACATCCCCCTCCTCTCCCATCATGTAACAACTCAATCATCCATCTCCACTTGTGAGAAAATGAAAGCTTATTAGGAATTGGAAATTTGTTGGGAATTTAAAAAAAAAATAGATATAAGTAGATGGAAGACAATAATTTTGTCCTAGCATAGAACTTGACCGAAGTAAATATCTATAAAAAAAATTGTTATAAAGTGCAAAGATCCTAAATGGACTTAGAAGATGGATTATGAGAATATGAACTTCAAGTTTAGAGTTTGTCACATAAACATAACATCTAAAGGAATCTTGACCAAGTACCAAAGTTTTTCATATTAAAAAAGGACAAATAATAAACATAATGTATAGAAATATCATGTGACAAATCCCCACGCAATGGCTCTCGAAAACGATGCTAATGCGTAAAAGCATGCAATATTAATAAAGCTCTTTGTCCATCCTTTGATTGGTGTGTTGTGGATATGAGTATATGCATGAGAAAGGTTATAACCCTTCATTGCTTGTTGTCCTGACAAAAGAACCCTTGTGAAAATGAAGAGGGAACCTGAATTAGAGAGCATGAAAGGGAAGCCTTGTCGTCTAAGTGAAATGAGCAATCGTCTAAGTGAAATGAACAACCCCTTCAACCACCCCACTACCTCTCTAGCTACACTACATTCTATCCCCCTTATGAAAGTGTTGTCCTCGACACTTTTTATGAGGATGTACAACCATATACTAGTGTCCCATGGATAATTGTGGACCATAGTGCTGAAGTAGGTTGGGGAACCAGTGTTGCATGTAGAAATGTGAGCCATCATACTAAAGTAGTCCAACCGACACTTTAAACCTAGGTCCCATGTCCAAGTGTTCATGTGAAATCCATGCTGAAGATATCATAACTCAATAGGAAGTTGATCCAAAGGTCTACACTGGTCACGTGGATCCAAATATGCAGAGCCATCCACATAGTTGGAAAGGGTCGAAGTTGAATCTAGAAGGAACAATACCACTATAAAATATGCAAGCTAGACACTGGGAGTCATAGCTGGCTCCATATTTTTTACATTGATGTTCTCTACATAAGGTGGAGTAGAGTCATCAAATAGAAGATGGAAGTGGTTGTCATCCCATAAATGAAAACTATCCATATACCAAGCATCACAATCAGCCTCAAAATCATACCAAGCATAGGCTTCTTGATTATATTGGTCTTTGATATCCTGCATACTATATCTCTCTTGTATTGCAAGTATGATTTTTTAAAGATTTTGAACATCCACCTGAAGATTTTGAACACGTTCCTGAATACTTGTCTTGAGGGCTTCCAACTTCCGTAGAATTTCCATGAGGATTTGAGAGTGAATATCCATTGGAAAACCCACATATAATATACCAAAAGAAATCTCTTAAAATTCTCTATCCAATGGCATTGATCTAGTAGCAATCCGAACACCCTGTCAAAAGTTATGAGCTTTGCAGTCTCATTGTCATCCTGAAAAACCTGAAAAATGGATGATTTTAAATCAACGATATCTTCTTTTCCGGAGCTCCAATTTGGATTATTGTTTTTTTGAAATTGGGTGAAATTGTGAGAAGAACTTAGATCTATGATTTGTTTGGGAAATTTTGGCCCCATATGCTACAGAAATCAACAAAATCATGTGGTCGTTTCTCGAAAAACCTTGAAAATTAGCAGATTTTAAAATAATTATATCTTCACTTCTGAGACTCCATTTCAGACGATATATATATATATATATATATATATATATATATATATATATATTAAATTGTTTGTTTTTTTTAGAGGAACTCATATCTATAACCAATTTCGACAAATTCCACATAGAAAAACATATTATTTGTCAGAAGTGTCGCGAGCCTCTTTTGTCTTCTTGAAAGAATATGCAAATATAGAGAAAAAAGTTACCCCTTTTGTGGTCGAAGAAAGTGCTCTGATACCAATTGTTGTGTACCAAAGATTTGAATACAAAAACACCATAAATATTCAGAGAGAAATATAGAAAACCCACACTTTACTATTATGAAAACCCTTGAGGTAGGGAAACACCATACAATAGATCCTATTGAGGAAGGGATCCACTCCTCTTCATTTTCCTCTTCGAGAGGGAAACACACTCCAATTACAATACTTCTTCTCGATTTCCATTACAGTTCTTGAAACCCCTTTATATAGTGTTACCAACCACCTAAAAACATTCTAGAGGAGGAACATTCTAGAAGCATAACCTTCTAAGAAGTCATCTTACATTTATTATGTTTACAATAATATATCTAACTACCACAGTGGGACTTATTGAATAATATAGTGGACCTAGTCCACCTTAGATTGAATGGCCTCCACTATTATCACTATGGGCCCTTCGTCTCCCCCCACCACCTCTCTAGCAACCCTACATAGGCCTCCTCAAGCTGATCCAGATATATTTCAGCCAATTCCATCTCACCCAACGCCATATCCATATCCCATCTGGTCATCTTTAGGAGATTCCTTATTCTTGGTTGGAATGATTGTTCCATGATAGGCTCTGGGTTCTCTTTATTTTCTAACTTTGATTATTATTGAGTCTTCTAATTAAATACTAATTAAAATTTAATTAATTAACGTAATAATTCTTTTATTATATTTGGTTTCTGTCATTTAAGGAACTAGTTCCTTATGTAAATTGGATGAATCACTCTCATGGTGTCTTTTTGTTCCACTAGTGGAACATCCACTTCCACGACCTCCCTCATTGAGAAAAGTCCTATATTCATTTTTTCTACTTTATCCCGGAGAAATGAGTGGATTCCCCAATTGACACTTATGGTTCCTTGTTTACCTCATTCTAATCAAGGTTGTTCAAACTCTATTCCTCTCGAAAATTCCATCTCTTTGGTTTTGACTCTGTTCATTTTTTAGGGACAAGTAGCTTGTAAGTGTCCTAAAATATGACATATCTTGCATCTAAATCATGCATACACACATAAACCCTCTACAACTCTCACAATATCTTATTTTATGTAAGTCCCCAAAACATTCACAATATCCTCAAAATCTAATAAATACTAGAAATGTAATTGCAAATTGGAAAGACAAACCCAAACTACCATTTTAGTAACTCACAGAGTGTTAGGATCAAATTTAAAAAGGAGGAAGTTATAAAAATCTCTACACTTCTCTAAAACTAGGGACCCTCTTCAAACACTTGTTGATAATGAGTATGATTATAGAACTGAATAATAGAAAATCTTTTGGATCATAAAGAGATTTCACATTTCTTTGTCCAAAATCTGCATATAACCAAATCTTTTTCATATAAAGAATATAGACGAGTTGCCTCTGTGATATCCACCATTGACACCTCTTCATCTTGTTCCACTATATAAACACTATATATAAGTATTTGGATTAGTAGAATTGTTTTTCACCATATCCTTAAATGACATAGGTTTGAAAGTTGAAGACATCCTAAACTAGTACTCCTCTCCATAATCGTATGAGAATAACATCATTAATCTAAATTACTATTTTTATGGTTCATGAAAACTCCCCATAAAAAAATTAATTGTTATTTTAACTCTGCCACAAAATCATTTAAATTCATCCCAAAAAAACATGCCAATATTCACCATCATATCAGAAATATGCCAACTATTCTTTAAATTCACCATCTTCTAATAGTTTCTAACAATATTTTCAATAAATAATACGTTGGCAGGGAATTCATCTCACACTTGGTTTATTTGTCAAACACTTCACTCCGAGGGATTTTGTCAAACACCTGAAAGGTGGATATCTCATCAAATACTTTTAGTGCAAGTGTTTTATCGAGACAAATTCTTATTCCACTTTCACCATTTAGCAACACTACAACAAACATCTGAAATTTGCAAACGAAGTACAACATCAACCAACCACGATCAACGAAAGATGCTGCGAGTTCAAATGTTTACCTTTAATAAAAGGAGAGCCTGTGGCTTTAAATTTGCGTTGCCACCTCATAAAGTCACGAGATTGAGTGTCACCACACAAGCTTTAATGAGAACTTGGTCTACCAGTGACCCCATCGTCCAACTACAAAACATCCTTGGTAGCCTCATATGCCTTCTGCACAAATGGCACCACCAATTTCTTAGTGCCTTGGTTCACTGCTACTACTAAATACGGCATTGCATAGACTGAGACTCTCATGCTTCTTCTCATTTTGATGGTATGAGACGCAGCGCCCCGATAATCTTGCACAATGCTTATGCTCATCTCCATTTATATTGCATTCAATGTTGAACTTAATCTTGATCACTTTTAATGTTTTTTGTAGTTAACAATAATAATGAGAAAAAGGGAAGTTGACACTTTTGGTTTTGAATTTGGGGAAATTTTACTATTTATAATTTACTTGTCACAATATTTAATGTTGTTTAGTAGGTTGGATATTAGCAGTCAAATAATGATTAACAATATCCAACTTGTTACATAATATTGAATGTTGTTGTAGGTGAAATATAGACTGTTAGATTTAACAGCAATTCAGATCTTACAACTTATATTCTATTTACCACAACATTCAATACTGTATAGCAAACTGAATATTAACAACCTAAAACAATTCCAAACTCATATCTCTGCCAACATTTGTAATCAGTGTGTGTCAATCTTATATGTGCCATCAATTTGCAGCTCAAATCACGAGTTGCATCGATATTTGCTGCAGCCATCAACTCATATAAGCAGGAACAGCGGTATCACGGCCATTGTGAAGTATGGAGATGACTTCTTGTAGGGCTTGGATCATCCCCGTGGCAGCTGCGGAGGGAGGACTTATCGAGGAAGATCTCGACAATCCTTAAATTAAGGGATCACTGCCCGCCCGAATGAGGGATGGAAGAGGTCGAACTGTCGTCTCGTCTCGCGTTCAAATTTGCACGCTCGTGCTTCACATCGTACACACCTTAGAGAGTTGATTTCGTTGCCTACGGATGATAAATACCCTCC
>JASDQU010106609.1:0-20794 GCA_032191745.1 Picea mariana | reverse complement strand
CACTACCTCTCTAGCAACCCTACATAGGCCTCCTCAAGTTGATCCAGATCTATTTTAGCCAATTCCATCTCATCCAACGCCATATCCATATCTCATCTGGTCATCTTTAGGAGATTCCTTATTCTTGGTTGGAATGATTCGTTCCATGATAAGCTTTGGGTTCTCTTTATTTTCTAACTTTGATTATTATTGAGTCTTCTAATTAACTACTAATTAAAATTTAATTAATTAATGTAATACTTTTTTTATTATATTTGGTTTCTATCATTTAAGGAACTAGTTCCTTATGTAAATTGGATGAATCACTCTCATGGTGTCTTTTTGTTCCACTAGTGGAACATCCACTTCCACGACCTCCCTCATTGAGAAAAGTTCTATATTCATTTTTTCTACTTTATCCCGGAGAAATGAGTGGATTCCCCAATTGACACTTATGGTTCCTTGTTTTCCTCATTCTAATCAAGGTTGTTCAAACTCTATTCCTCTCGAAAATTCCATCTCTTTTGGTTTTGACTCAGTTCATTTTTTAGGGACAAGTAGCTTGTAAGTGTCCTAAAAGATGACATATCTTGCATCTAAATCACGCATACACACATAAACCCTCTACAAATCTCTCAATATCTTATTTTATGTAAGTCCCCAAAGCATTCACAATATCCTCAAAATCTAATAAATACTAGAAATGTAATTGCAAATTGGAAAGACAAACCCAAACTACCATTTTAGTAACTCACAGAGTGTTAGGATTAGATTCAAGAAGGGGGAAGTTATAAAAATCTCTACACTTCTCTAAAACTATAGACCCTCTTCAAACACTTGTTGATAATGAGTATGATTATAGAACTAAATAATATAAAATCTTTTGGAGCATAAAAAGATTTCACATTTCTGTGTCTAAGATCTGCATATAACCAAATCATTTTCATATGAAGAATATAGACAAGTTGCCTCTAGTGATGGGATATCCACCATTAACACATCTTCATCTTGTTCCATTATTACGCCGAAAGGCGTACACCTATTGACAATGGGCAGATTTAATAGGGGTTTAGTGCTTAATAAGTTTTCTATGGACAGGATTAAATATGGCTGGAATATTCTTAGTAGTCACACAATAAATGGTTGTGATTCCAATCATTAACTTCCTAGCTATTATAAAGACGTCCATTTATGTGTTTACTTTTTTACATTTACCTAATCATATCTAAAAATTACTTTGATAGCTAGGTGATTGCCACGTAAGTGATTAACAGAAATTAAAATATTAACACCAGATAAATGAAGCTCAATAGTTTATTTATTAATCAATAATAATATTTAATATATTCTTTTAAGGACTTGTTTCATCTTATCAGCCTTTCGGCGTTCACCAACAACTATTTAGCTGCTGTGCTAGTATAAACACTATGAATAATTATTTGGATTAGTAAAATTGTTTTTCACCATATCCTTAAATGACATAGGTTTGAAAATTGAAGACATCCCTAAACCCAATACTCCTCTTCATAATCATATGAGAATGACATCATTAATCCAAATTACTATTTTTATGGTTCATGAGAACTCCCCATAAAAAAATTAATTATTATTTTAACTCTGTCACAAAATCATTTAACTTCATCCCAAGAAAACATGTCAATATCCATCATCATCTTCACCATCATATCAGAAATATGCCAAATATTCTTTAAATTCACCATCTTAATAAATAATACGTTGGCAGGGA
Source organism: Picea mariana (assembly GCA_032191745.1). Taxonomy (NCBI): domain Eukaryota; kingdom Viridiplantae; phylum Streptophyta; class Pinopsida; order Pinales; family Pinaceae; genus Picea; species Picea mariana. The sequence goes on along the minus strand of JASDQU010106609.1, from coordinate 19,068 downwards.
GTTTTCATCTCACACTTGGTTTGTTGGTCAAACACTTCACGGCGATTGATTTTGTCAAAAACACTTGAATGGTGGACATCTCATCAAAAATTTTGAGTGCAAGTGTTTTATCGAGACAAATTCTTATTCCACTTGTAGACTGATCCTCTTGAACAGCTTTGTCAGAGGCCTCCTCTGTCAGAGATGTGAAGCTTGACTTATCACACTCTTGTCTCATGCACTATCTCCTCTTGCCATCTGGTCTTCTAGTTTCTGCTACTCTCGACATAACCAATATCGTTGGGTTAACCGCTTTACTCTGTCTGAACTATGAACCCCACCACCTGGAGTCCACCAGGCTTTTGCAGTTTTATGTGAACCCTATAGCCAGCTTTCCACGACCCTCTGCACCTACAACTGCCCTTTAGCGGCCCTCTGCCTTCGCGAGACTTACTACTAGTTCTCGGCCATCGCTTTATACTAGACTACCAGTGAACCTTATTATCTGGATGAGTGAACTATATCAGACAGTACCAAGGAACATCGATTGCAAATACAGGCAAATAAGCGAGATCATAATGAGTGCATGTTACAGAGACAATGAGAAAACTTCAGAGATAAGCACAGATATGCAGAAGACTTGTATTATATTAAATTAGAGCATAACCCATGGGTATTAAAATCTTTGTGCCAGATGCACAGACTGAGAGCAGTATGCTCTTCTCTCACCAAACTTAATTATAGACTTTGGACTCAAAGAAAGACGTGAAGCTTCAGACAGAAGGGAAGCTTAGAGACTCAGACTAGCTAACTCACAACACTCTGGACTCCCCCCTAAGAATGAGCTCTCCTCCTTCCTTTATACAAATTTTTAAAGAGAGAGTCTTCATGAAGAAAAGACTCGAATAGACGAGTGGCCTCATGTGTTTGCCACTGAATCTTTACTTTTAGGATTTGGCAGTAGAGATCGTGCAAGATCCTCCGACCAAATCATAGATTTATTCCATATCTACCGAAAGAAAATAAAATAGTAGATCTGACGGGGTTGTCATGCATGATTCCTCGATTCAAAGGATAGTCTAATATGACATAAAGTAGAGTACCTTGGAAATGTGGGTCAAACCGCACCAAAAGTCGGAGAAGTGCTCCGAGTTTCCAAGATTCTCTTTATTTTGAAAAGACAATGATTACATAGTGGAGGTTGATGACAGTAACCCACGAAACCCGAATGACACCATTGTCGGCCATTTAGACATGATTCATGAGATTACACTGTGGAGTTGGTTACGTCAACCCACGAAAACCGAGCATGGGAAAAATTTCTTATTCCATTGGATAGTCATGGAAATGAAGGAATCTATAAGGGTCCCAATGCTGAGTGTATACTTCTCTGTATAGTACTGGGTCTTCATTGCTATCTTCTTCTTGGTGAAGCACATATTTGGTCCTGATAATCCATGGATGTCGTTCTCTTATAAACAACATTTTTTATTCTTCTTCAGTGTAAAGATCAATGATATTTTGCAGGTTCCTGTTTGGAAAGAGGAACATTCGAGTTGTTTCTGTAACTTCAGGATCTATTCCGGTTGGATTTAACCCAAACTTTTGCCACCAGTCTGCTAACCAATCAGGTTCAGGGAAAATAATAAAAGATACAGAGAAACTAATCATGCAATAATAGTATGTGTATCTATCTGTCCAAAGACAGATGTTGTACCACATTTCTTTGTATTGTTCGTAGTTTATGTTGAACAATATTTCATTTGGATCCTGATTCGGCTAGGATTGTAGAGTTCTCATCCTATTGATTTGGAAATAATTCCAATTCGGAGTTTCTTCCCATGTTTGAGTTTGCTGGTCAAACCATTCTCTATTAGCAGATCTGATTCTGCTAAGATCACCCATTTCAACCAATTTTTGTCTGGATGCAATTGTTGAAGCATGATGCATTCTTCCAATTATGTGCTGGGGAGGGATTACGTGAATGCTAGTATTTCTTGAAAATCCTGGTAATCCCAATTCAACTCCTTCAGATGATCTTAATTGCCATCCTGGTATCCAATGTTCTTTATATACTTCCCAGGGGGTATTGTCATCCATACAATGAGTGACTGGACTATTTATTTGATCATCCCATGCATCTATAATGACCATGCCTTTTTTACAGTAGGCAATCTGAGCATGAGATGGTAGTTCTATCCTTTTAGGAGGATAACATTCAATACTTGGTAGAGTAATAAAATACCCTGGTTCTCCTGAAGAGCATTTGCAAGAACCATGGGGTTCAACTGAACACAAAAAAGGTGTGCCAAGAATGCAGTCTACTAGTAATTCAACAATCAGATATTTCATTCCTAAGGCATATTCTCCAAATAACAGGATGCCTTTAGGAATTTCAAAATTGAAAGTAGTATTTACATTTCCTAGTCCAACGACAAGAACCACAACTAGGAAGCCAGTATTTAGCAGGGATTAACTCTTTATTTATCAGATTCATATCAGATCCAGTGTCTAAGAGTGCAGTTAACATGAAGACTTGACTGTTTATTTCCAATTTGACCTTAACATAGTATTTCTGGTATCTGATAGCCATAATTTTCATTCCTGCGAGTCCTTGCATTTGGGCTGCTGTTTGCCCTTGTATTATTGATTTTGAATTTTCAAAAGAAGCATCTTTTAATGGTGGAGGAATGGAATTCAACCATTCTTTTATTTCTTTGATTTCTTGCCTAGCCCAAGAATCAATCTTGAAGCTGTATTCAACTTCTTCTTCCATGCTCTTGATCTTTCCCTTTATTTTAGAGATCTCCTTTCTTAGAAAAAGTACCTCTTTGGCTAAATCAGTTAAAGAGGTGTTTTGTAACTTTGCTTCTCTATTAAATTTGATGAAGGTCTTTGTGTTTTTGTCAAAAGAAGCATCTATGAACAAAGGTTCTCTTTTATGTAACTCATTAGTTTTGTTCTTTTGTTCAGTCTTGACTGTTTTTACAAAAGTATCAAGAAGAGATTTCTTCATGTCCCCTTCTGGTAAAGCTTTAATCTGGGCCAGCATCTGTGCTTCTTGATCTCCTGTATTATGGAACATACAGACTTTTAGTTTCTGTTGGGTTTCAGGATCTGATTCAAAGTCAGAGCTGTCTGTACTACTTTTGCAAGAGCAGAAATTTGGATTTCTACAGTTGCAATCTTGATTAATTAATATTTCTTCTTCTGAGCTATATTGGAACTCAGAAGTACTATCAGAGTTGGAGCAACATCCTTCTTGAAGAAGATGAACTTCTTCCCATTTAGGAAAAGGATGGTAGGGGCACTGATTTGTTTCATGATTATTTGCTCCACATCTATTACAATGTGTCCTCAGGGCCAGTTGTTTTTGCTCTTGAGCTTCTTTTTCCTTTTTCTCTGAAAGTTTCCCTTTGGAATTTCTAGAGGTTGTGTTTTCTGGACAGTTATAGGCCAAATGTCCTAATTTTCCACATATCCAACAACGAGCTTGCTATTTAGCCTGATGACTATGAGTTTTCAGTTTAATATCTTCAGGGTCATAGTAATGGGTCTTAGTCTGATATTTGTATCTATGTTTATATTTTCTCCCCTTTTCATCCCTGAATTCCCTTTCTTCTTTTTCCGTTTCCTGGCTGGATTTGAAATATATAGGCCATATTTCTCACAAATAGATTTCTGATCAGGGAGATATGTGGAGTTTGATACAGAGTTTTGGACTTTCATACTGGTGCAGAGTCCAATTAGGGAGTAAATTTCTCCCCAAGTGTACATTTCATAAGGAAGTTTAAACACTTCCTGGATTTTCAGGGATTCAACAAATTTACTTGGTAATGCTGCCAAGTATACTTGTTTCCAAAGGAGGTTTTGACTGTCTTGTACTTCAAATAATCTTTGTGTCCAATCCATATGGAATTCTTCGTATTCAGACATCTTCCTGCATTTTATATTCATGAGAATGATCTCATGTTTGTCTACAATTTCATCTTCTGTACCACACCAATGCTCAAGTATTGCAGTAGTGAGAGCACCAATCATATTATTCTGGGGAGACCCATTAGTATGATACACAATATCTCCCTGTTCATCTCTAAGAATTTCAGCCTCCATTTTGGTTATCATTACAGGGGAAGAAATTACTTCCCACCATTTGCTGAGGGTGCCTATAAAGCACTGAATAATGGTCTTGCATGCCTCAATCTCCATTTTTCCTTTCATGCACATAATCTTATAAGAGACATACATTCTATCAATCATTTGTCTAATTTGTGCTATAGACAAACTGTTGATATTCCATTCTTGGAACCAGTCTTCAGCAAATGTTTGTGTATCTGGAAGTCTACCTTTCCCAATCAAGTCAGGGGCTGGTGGTCTAGTAGAGTGGTGTGGAAGGTTTTTATAGGCAGGATTTCTGACAGTCACTAGAGAATGACGATCTCTTGAAGAAGATTCTGGTTTTTCTTCATCTGGGAAGTGATGTGGAAACTTTTTCAGGATTATTGTCTCAGAAGGCTTATATACAGGAGACAGTATAGAGATTTGTGAGCCTGGAAGGATGAACGAGTCAGGGATATGCTTATCAGGGTGGCTATCCTTCTGTCTTATTTCTGTCCAAGTTTTTCCCATGTTAGAGAAAGCATGTCCTAATCCTTCCATCATTTCTTCATGGTTTCTTGTGGACTCTCTGGATCTATAAGAAATTTCAATCAGAGCAGAGTCCATCTTTTCTTTTACTTCTGTGACCTTATCTTGGATTTGATCAACAGACTGTACAATAGTATTTGTAGATACTTGCAGATCTACAGTTTGGATTTTTCGAGCATAATCATTGGTCATGAAGGTGTGGGTGGCCATACCTCTCAGGGCAGTGTTGGTCCAGTTAATTTGTTCAGAGACTGACTGGACTCTTTTATCAATTCTTGATAATTGGATGACGTCTTTAGAAAGAAACAGGGGAACTGCTTTGGCTTGTTTGTTGTTGTCTTCTAAAACAATCCCCTTAAAAGGTGGAAATGTAGAGTTAGATTCTACTATATGCCCATCAATGCTTTTCCACTTGTGTTTAGGAGAAATTTCAGAAGTTTCTCCCATCATTTGTACTATGGCCTTTTGATTTAATTTCCTCCATTCAAAGAAGGAAATCCATAGTTTTTTATCAGATATATACTGTTGCCATTCTTTAGAAAGTTTAAGTTTTTCAGGATCATGCATGGCTATATTAAATTCATTTGTCTCGGGATTTGTGAATAAATCCCAGTTCAACATCCTTTTGATCCATTCTTCATTAATGGATCCCTTTTGGCATCCTTTCATAACGGTATGAAATTTGTGAATTTCTTCTACAGAAGGTCTTGTCATGTCATTGGGTAAGGGATTAGAGAATCTACAGTCTGGTATAACTTTATCACACTGTTCTATGTATCCTAACCCATATCTTGGAGTGTCAGGTGGTCTCATGCCCTTATATATGTCTTGGATTCTAGGATCTAATGTTTCTATAGTGGGCATGTAATGAATCATTAAACAGAGAGCATTTTCAGAAGTAGAAACAGTGTTATGTACAGTACAAACACAGACTGAAGAATCCATGAGAATAGTAGAGCTCACTATTCTTGCACAGGAAAGCAGGGCGTTTAATATTAGTCCTCTGCTCCGGGGAGAGAGAATGTCAGATAGGCTCCTGGCCGACTGCTCAGGCAAAAACTAGTAATCTCTATCAGGAGGTCGCAGTAGTGGAAACTCTGCCTTTAAAGAGCCCGAGACTACTGATACGGCCTCAGAGGTGTGTCGCAAGAGTGGAAACCCTACCTTTAAAGGGCCCAAGACTCTTGATACGGGACTGGATTCTTTACACACAGAGAATAAATCACACAGACTAAAATTACAGAGTGACTAGCATTATCAGATCGAAGAGTCTGATATCATACCCGGGGTGAAAAGAAGTGCAGTTCCCCTGTTGCTTTTTGAAGACGTCATCCAATTATCAGGAATTGATAAAAGAGTCCAGTCAGGCTCTGATACTATTAGTAGACTGATCCTCTTGAATAAATTTGTCAGAGGCCTCCTCTGTTAGAGATGTGAAGCTTGACTTATCACACTCTTGTCTCATGCACTATCTCCTCTCGCAATCTAGTCTTTTGGTTTCTGCTACTCTCGATAGAACCAATATCATCGGGTTAACTGCTTTACTCTATCTGAACTATGAACCCCACCACCTGGAGTCCATCAGGCTTTTGCAGTTTTATGTGAACCCTATAGGGGGCTTTCCACGACCCTCTGCACCTACAACTGCCCTTTAGCGGCCCTCTTCCTTCGCGGGACTTACTACCAGTGCTCAACCATCACTTTATACCAGACTACCAATGAACCTTATTATCTAGATGAGTGAACTATATCAGACAGTACCAAGGAACATCGATTGCAAATACAGGCAAATAAGAGAGATCATAATGAGTGCATGTTACAGAGACAATGAGAAAACTTCAGAGATAAGCACAAATATGCGGAAGACTTGTATTATATTAAATCAGAGCATAACCCACGGGTATTACAAGCTTTGTGCCAGATGCACAGACTAAGAGCAGTATGATCTTCGCTCACCAAAATTAATTACAGAGTCTAGACTCAAAGAAAGACGCGAAGCTTCAGACAGAAGGGAAGCTTAGAGACTCGGACTAGCTAACTCACAACACTCTGGACTCCCCCCTATGAATGAGCTCTCCTCCTTCCTTTATAAAAATTTGTAAAGAGAGAGTCATCATGAAGAAAAGACTCGAATAGATAAGTGGCCCCATGTGTCTGCCACTGAATCTTTACTTTTAGGATTTGGCGGTAGAGATCGTGCAAGATCCTCCGACCAAATCATAGATTTATTCCATATCTACCGAAAGCAAATAAAATAGTAGATCTGACGGGGTTGTCATGCAATATTTCTCGATTCAAAGGATAGTCTAATATGACATAAAGTAGAGTACCTTGGAAATGTGGGTCAAACCACACCAAAAGTTGGAGAAGTGCTCCAAGTTTCCAAGATTCTCTTTATTTTGAAAAGACAATGATTACATAGTGGAGGTTGATGACGGTAACCCATGAAACTCGAATGACACCACTGTCGGCCATTTAGACATGATTCATGAGATTACACTTTGGATTTGGTTACGTCAACCCACGAAAACTGAGCATCGGAAAAATTTCTTATTCCATTGGATAGTCATGGAAATGACAGAATCTATAAGGGTCCCAGTGTTGAGTGTATACTTCTCTGTATAGTACTGGGTCTTCATTGCTATCTTCTTCTTGGTGAAGCACATATTTGGTCCTGATAATCCATGGATGTCTTTCTCTTATAAACAACATTTTATATTCTTCTTCAGTGTAAAGATCACTGATATTTTGCAGGTTCCTGTTTGGAAAGAGGAACATTCGAGCTGTTTCTGTAACTTCAAGATCTATTCCGGTTGGATTTAACCCAAACTTTTGCCACTAGTCTGCTAACCAATCAGGTTCAGGGAAAATAATAAAATATACAGAGAAACTAATCATGCAATAATAGTATTTGTATCTATTTGTCCAAAGACAGATGTTGTACCACATTGCTTTGTATTGTTCATAGTTTATGTTGAACAATCTTTCATTTGGATCCTAATCCAGCCAAGATTGTAGAGTTCTCATCCTATTGATTTGGAAATAATTTCAAGCCAGAGTTTCTTCCCATGTTTGAGTTTGCTGGTCAAACCATTCTCTGTTAGCAGATCTGATTCTGCTAAGGTCACCCATTTCAACCAATTTTTGTCTGGATGCAATTGTTGAAGAATGATGCATTCTTCCAATTATGTGCTGGGGAGGGATTACATGAATGCTAGTATTTCTTGAAAATCCTGGTAATCCCAACTCAACTCCTTCAGATGATCTTAATTGCCATCCTGGTATCCAATGTTCTTTATATACTTCCCAGGGGGTATTGTCATTCATATAATGAGTGACTGGACCATTTCTTTGATCATCCCATGCATCTATAATGACCATGCCTTTTTTACAGTAGGCAATCTGAGCATGAGATGGTAGTTCTATCCTTTTAGGAAAATTATGGCTATCAAATACCAGAAATACTATGTTAAGGTCAAATTGGAAATAAACAGTGAAGTCTTCATGTTAACTACACTCTTAGACACTGGATCTGATATGAATATGATAACTAAAGAGTTAATCCCTACTAAATACTGGCTTCCTAGTTGTAGTTCTGCCATCGGACTAGGAAATGTAAATACTACTTTCAATTTTGAAATTCCTAAAGGCATCCTGTTATTTGGAGAATATGCCTTAGGAATGAAATATCTGATTGTTGAATTACCAGTAGACTGCATTCTTGGCACACCTTTTTTGTCTTCAGTTGAACCCCATGGTTCTTACAAATGCTCTTCAGGAGAACCAGGGTATTTTATTACTCTACCAAGTATTGAATGTTATCCTCCTAAAAGGATAGAACTACCATTTATCTCAGAATCTCATGCTCCATTCAAAGAAACACAGTTAATTTCCTCCATTCAAAAAAACTATCCAGAAAACACAGCCTCTAGAAAGTCCAATGGGAAACTTTCAGAGAAAAAGGCAAAAGAAGCTCAAGAGCAAAAACAACTGGCCCTGAGGACACATTGTAATAGATGCAGAGCAAATAATCATGAAACAAATCAGTGCCCCTACCATCCTTTTCCTAAACGGGAAGAAGTTCATATTATTCAAGAAGGATGCTACTCCAACTCTGATAGTACTTCTGAGTTCCAATATATCTCAGAAGAAGAAATATTAATTAATCAAGATTGCAACTGTAGAAATCCAAATTTCTGCTCTTGCAAAAGTAGTACAGACAGCTCGGACTTTGAATTAGAGCCAGAAACCCAACATAAACTAAAAGTCTTTATGTTCCATAATACAGGAGATCAAGAAGCACAGATGCTGGCCCAGATTAAAGCTTTACCAGAAGGGGACATGAAGAAATCTCTTCTTGATACTTTTGTAAAAACAGTCAAGACTGAACAAAAGAACAAAACTAATGAGTTACATAAAAGAGAACCTTTGTTCATAGATGCTTCTTTTGACAAAAACACAAAGACCTTCATCAAATTTAACAGAGAAGCAAAGTTACAAAACACCTCTTTAACTGATTTAGCCAAAGAGGTACTTTTTCTAAGAAAGGAGATCTCTGAAATAAAGGGAAAGATCAAGAGCATGGAAGAAGAAGCTGAATACAGCTTCAAGATTGATTCTTGGGCTAGGCAAGAAATCAAAGAAATAAAAGAATGGTTGAATTCCATTCCTCCACCATTAGAAGATGCTCCTTTTGAAAATTCAAAATCAATAATACAAGGGCAAACAACAACCCAAATGCAAGGACTCGCAGGAATGAAAATTATGGCTATCAGATACCAGAAATACTATGTTAAGGTCAAATTGGAACTAAACAGTGAAGTCTTCATGTTAACTACACTCTTAGACACTGGATCTAATATGAATCTGATAAATAAAGAGTTAATCCCTGCTAAATACTGGCTTCCTAGTTGTGGTTCTGTCGTTGGACTAGGAAATGTAAATACTACTTTCAATTTTGAAATTCCTAAAGGCATCCTGTTATTTGGAGAATATGCCTTAGGAATGAAATATCTGATTGCTGAATTACCAGTAGACTGCATTCTTGGCACGCCTTTTTTTTCTTCAGTTGAACCCCATGGTTCTTGCAAATGCTCTTCAGGAGAACCAGGGTATTTTATTACTCTACCAAGTATTGAATGTTATCCTCCTAAAAGGATAGAACTACCATATCATGCTCAGATTGCCTACTGTAAAAAAGGAATGGTCATTATAGATGCATGGGATGATCAAAGAAATGGTCCAGTCACTCATTATATGGATGACAATACCCCCTGGGAAGTATATAAAGAACATTGGATACCAGGATGGCAATTAAGATCATCTGAAGGAGTTGAGTTGGGATTACCAGGATTTTCAAGAAATACTAGCATTCATGTAATCCCTCCCCAACACATAATTGGAAGAATGCATCATGCTTCAACAATTGCATCCAGACAAAAATTGGTTGAAATGGGTGACCTTAGCAGAATCAGATCTGCTAACAGAGAATGGTTTGACCAGCAAACTCAAACATGGGAAGAAACTCCAGCTTGGAATTATTTCCAAATCAATAGAATGAGAACTCTACAATCCTGGCTGAATCAGGATCCAAATGAAAGATTTTTCAACATAAACTATGAACAATACAAAGCAATGTGGTACAACATCTGTCTTTGGACAGATATATACAAATACTATTATTGCATGATTAGTTTCTCTGTATCTTTTATTATTTTCCCTGAACCTGATTGGTTAGCAGACTGGTGGAAAAATTTTGGGTTAAATCCAAACGGAATAGATCCTGAAGTTACAGAAACAGCTCGAATGTTCCTCTTTCCAAACAGGAACCTGCAAAATATCAGTGATCTTTACACTGAAGAAGACTATAAAATGTTGTTTATAAGAGAAAGACATCCATGGATTATCAGGACCAAACATGTGCTTCACCAAGAAGAAGATAGCAATGAAGACCCAGTATTATACAGAGAAGTATACACTCAACATTGGGACCCTTATATATTCCTTCATTTCCATGACTATCCGATGGAATAGGAAATTTTTACCATGCTCGGTTTTCGTGGGTTGACGTAACCAACTCCACAGTGTAATCTCATGAATCATGTCTAAATGGCCGACAGTGGTGTCATTCGGGTTTCGTGGGTTATCGTCATCAACCTCCACTATGTAATCATTGTCTTTTCAAAATAAAGAGAATCTTGGAAACTCGGAGCACCTCTCTGAATTTTGGTGCGGTTTGACCCACATCTCCAAGGTACTCTACTTTATGTCATATTAGAATATCCTTTGAATCGGGGAATCTTGCATGACAACCCCGTCAGATCTACTATTTTATTTGCTTTTGGTAGATATGGAATAAATCTATGATTTGGTCGGAGGATCTTGCACGATCTCTACCGCCAAATCCTAAAAGTAAAGATTCAGTGGCAGACACATGGGGCCACTCGTCTATTCGTGTCTTTTCTTCATGATGACTCTCTCTTTACAAATTTGTATAAAGGAAGGAGGAGAGCTCATTCATAGGAGGGAGTCTAGAGTGTTGTGAGTTAGCTAGTCCGAGTCTCTAAGTTTCCCTTCTGTCTGAAGCTTCGCGTCTTTCTTTGAGTCCAGAGTCTTTAATTAAGTTTGGTGAGCGAAGAGCATACTGCTCTCAGTCTGTGCATCTGGCACAAATCTTGTAATACCCATGGGTTATGCTCTGATTTAATATAATACAAGTCTTCTGCATATTTGTGATTATCTTTGAAGTTTTCTCATTGTCTCTGTAACATGCACTCATTATGATCTCGCTTATTTGCCTGTATTTGCAATCGATGTTCCTTGGTACTATCTGATATAGTTCACTCATCTAGATAATAAGGTTCATTGGTAGTTTGGTATAAAGTGACAGTCAAGCACTAGTAGTAAGTCCCGCGAAGGAAGAGGGCCGCTAAAGGGCAGTTGTAGGTGCAGAGGGTCGTGGAAAGCCGCCTATAGGGTTCACATAAAACTGCAAAAGCCTGGTGGACTCCAGGTGGTGGGGTTCATAGTTCAGACAGAGAAAAGCGGTTAACCCGACGATATTGGTTCTATCGAGAGTAGCAGAAACCAGAAGACCAGAGTGTGATAAGTCAAGCTTCACATCTCTGACAGAGGAGGCCTCTGACAAAGCTGTTCGAGAGGATCAGTCTACAAATGGTATCAGAGCTACCATTATCAACCTCAAGCAGTATGGAAACTACCTCCTATCTCCCCAAGCCGTGTATATCAATACCTAAACATGTTCCACTTAAAGGCTGTAAGAAGAGTAATTGTGAAAGAATCAGTAAGCAGAATACAACAAAATAGTGATATCAGTCAGACAGTTTCATTAATAAATGCCAAAGAAATCCAAAAGGAAGCTAAAAGGCATGGAACAAATTATCTTCATTTTGGATGCGTTAGAATAGGAATTAGCCCACTTGTACACAAAGGAATAGACTCTTATGTTCTATGTACAGTGAGAGATTTGACCCATAACAAATTTACTGATTCCTTGATTGGTCGTATAGTTGCCCCTCTTTCTAATGGGCCTGTCTACTTTGACTGTTATCCAAATTTCTCTATTTATACTTTTGATGAGAACAATGAAAATATTCTGAAACTCCAGATTAGAACAACTGGATTTGACATGTGTCCTACCAGGACAAATATATCTGTTCAAGTTAGGGGATGCTTTAGACATACCAATACTTTGTTTCCTGTAGTATTGCATACCCCTAGTAAAGAATCTCAATCCAGTACCTTGGTCCTAATAGACCCTTTGAATCAAAAAATGGAACATTATTTAATAAAATGGGAGAATCTATCTTTTCCCACTGACTGGGTTATTGATACTCCCAAATCATCGATTCCAAGATCCATCACCTCTGCTCAAATAAAAGAAACCTCAAATTCTGCAGTTATTTCTTTTCCTCATAGAAATCTTTCTAAACAGGTTTCTTGTGCCCAACCCAATCCAAGTTCCTCATTCCCTTCCTCATCCTTCTGCTTACATGCCTCACTCCAGTCTTTGGCAAATCAAGTTGGCCAAATTCCATTCTTAGTAAAATGTTTTGGCTGTGGAGAAATTATCACTTTGTCTACTCTTTCTACCTTCAAAGAAAACGAAAGAGTCCAGTTTGAACATGCAAACCACAATCCAAGGACAAACTTACCTCCACCAAGTTCTACTGTAAAAGATCAGTGTCCTCATCCCCAGTGTTCTGACATCCCTTTTCCACATGACTCACATGTTTTAGTCATTCAAGATGGGTTTTGTACAGAAATAAACCAGAGAAGACAAGCATATCTCCCTGAAGACATAAGGAGACCCTCTTCTCCAGAAATTGAAAAATTCTTGTCACTATACAAAGGATGCAGAAAAGATATGGCAAAAATTGAATGGATAAAGGAAATGCTTAACTAGGATTTATTTACTCATCCAAAAGTTGAAGCTTTTGCCAAACATTCTTCAAATGAAGAAAAATTAAGATTAGGCTGTCAATGGAAAAAAATTATGGATTCTGAAGAACTGTTTATTTCCTTTTATGAGTGGAATTCTCTCTATAAAAATATACAAAAAACCCACTCAAGGCCTTTAACTCTCCAGAAGGTAGAATCCATATGCTGTCCTGTTCAAACCCTTTCTGTATCAGACCTTGGAAGAGAAATTAACAAACTAAAAAGAGCTATCAAAGAAAGCTCTGAAAAGAAAGAAGAAAATTATGAACAAAATCTCCAAATTGAACATCATAAATTTCATATTCTGATTGATTTAAAGATTCAGGGAATGCCTTTCAAGTTAAAGACGTTAATAGATACAGGGTCAGATCTAAACATGCTACACAAGGACATCATTCCTGTATCTTTATGGCAAAAGACTCAAGCTTTGGTTGTGGGATTAGGAAATATCCCAAATGATATCTCGTTTCAGATTCCAGAAGCAGTCCTTTGTTTTCAGGACTATTGTTTAAAATTGAAATTCCTTTTAGAAAACATTCCTATTGCCGGCATCCTTGGAACCCCTTTTCTTGCAGCAGTAGCACCACATGGCTCAACAATGGTGGCTCCAGACAAACCAGGATACTTTATTAGTATTCCTTCTCCAAAACGGAAAGTTATGATAAAACTTCCCTTTGTTTCTACCCCATGAGTCTCAGACATGGTTCAGTTGACCATAAGAAAAATTCTGAAAATAGAAGAATTAAAAGATTTCCAGTCAGGGATGAGAATCAAAGATCAGTTAAAGAAAAGAGAGATTCAAGAAAAAATTTCCCTGCTAAAACAAGAATTTATTGATTCAGTCTGTTCAGAGAACCCTACAGCCTTTTGGAAACAAAGAAAGCATGAAGTTTCTCTTCCTTATAAAGAAGAATATCAAGGGAAACCTTGTAAGAGTAGGGCTATACCTATGAATGTTGAATATCAGAAGCTATGTACAGAAGAGATTAAGGGTTTACTTAGCAAATATCTTATCAGAGAATCTACTAGTCCATGGAAATGCTATGGATTCTACGTTAATAAACATTCAGAACAGATTAGAGGAGTTCCTATATTAGTAGTAAATTACAAACCCTTAAATAAGGTATTGGTTGATGATACATATCCAATCCCAAATAAAAGCAGTCTGGTCACTAGAATCTCAGGAGCTAAGATCTTTTCAAAATTTGATCTAAAATCAGGATTTTGGTAGGTTGCAATCAAAGAAGATGATAAATTTAAGACAACCTTCAATGTCCCTGCTGAGCATTATGAGTGGAATGTAATGCCTTTTGGCCTGAAAAAATGCACCAGCCAAATTTCAAAGAGTAATGGACGATACTCTCAAGCCATATTTTGATTGGATTATTGTGTACATTGATGATATACTTGTGTTTTCCTTATCCCTAGAACAACACTTCAAACATATGAGGAAGCTTTTACAAGTATTCAAGCAAGCAGGCCTAGTTCTTTCTAAAAAGAAAATTGAGCTTTTCAAAACTGAGATTAAATTTCTAGGCCATACTATTGATAATGGGAAACTAACTCTGCAAACCCATGCTGTAGAATTTGCAGATAAATTTCCTGATAAGATTCTTGACAAGACACAGCTACAGAGATTTTTGGGTAGCCTGAATTATATTAGCCATTTCTACAAGAAATGTGCACAAGACAGATAACTTCTAAATGAAAGGTTAAATAAAGAACCAAGCCCATGGACAGAAGCTCATACTCAAGCTGTGAGAAATATCAAAGCTAAAACCAAGAATCTTCCCATTCTACATATTTCTGATGATGACCTCCCCAAAATTGTAGAAACAGATGCAAGTAATATTGGTTTGGGAGCAATACTCAAACAGCTAAGAGACAAAGGAAAAGAAGAGGTTATTCAATTTTCCTTGGGGTTGTGGCAGCCAGCTGAAAAGAATTATTCTTCATTGGATAAAGAAATCAAAGCTGCATTGAATTCCATACAAAAATTTGAAATCTATTTGATATATAAAAAATTCCTACTGAGAACTGATGCGGCAGCCATGAATAAAGTTCTCAATAAAGACTTAAAGTCTCCCGGTGATTCCAAGTTTGGTAGATGGCAAGATCTATTTAGCAACTTTGATTTTACTATTGAACACATTAAGGGATCACACAACTCTATACCAGACTTCTTAAGAAGAGAACATCTTCAAAATTTCTGCTTATTAATTTCTGTACAGTTAAGAAATGGCATAGAAACAATGGTTAATATTCCTGATTCTTTGAACTGGGAATCTTATGCAGCAGATTGGGTACCCCATTGGGAGTTAAGAAGCACAAAAATTCTATCTCAGACAACTCATCTGTCTTATTCCAATCTAGTGCCTGAAGTAAGAGGAAGAAGGGTCTTTAATGTTCTAGCCTCTGTAATTGCAAGAACAAATGAAAAAGCAGTTGAAGCACAACATGCTTTGACAGAATTATTTCATGATATTATTCTAGTATGGGATATAAGGGACAATTAAGGGCATAACCAACAATACTTTTTCCTAAATAGGCCCAGATTATTGTTCCACTGGCCTGAAATAAATCCTAATATTATTTTCCCAGAAACCGGCTTCAACTATCATGAATATAGAGAATTCTGGTGGAACTTCATTCAGCAAGAAGAATTCCTCACTTTTGTCAAATTTGGGAATGTCAACACTGCAACATCTGGAAGACCACCACTTTGGTTAGCAGACTGGTGGAAAGATTTTGGGTTGAACAAAGGAGCAATTGACCCCAGAATCTTAAGATCCTTCACTTCTTTATCATCTGTACAAGATCTTTTCCTACAGGGGCCAAATGATGGAGAGCTATTATGCTCATTTATCCTTAATCATTTCCAATGGGCTGTTAAAACAAAAACAATTGTACAAATCCTAAATGAACAACCTTTCATAGCTCGGAAAGTTTATACTAAATGTTGGGATACTCTCAACTATCCAGAAAGGTTTTCTGGATTTCTTGAAAATGATTAACCAAAATTCCTAATCGGTTTTTGTGGGTTGACGTAACTAACTCCACTTTGTAATCATGAGCATTCATGTCTAAATGGATGACAGTGGTGTCATTTGGGTTTCGTGGGTTATCGTCATCAACCTCCACTGTGTAATTATTGTCTTTTCAAAATAAAGAGAATCTTGGAAACTCGGAGCACTTCTCCGACTTTTGGTGCGGTTTGACCCACATTTCCAAGGTACTCTACTTTATGTCATATTAGACTATCCTCTGGTCGGGGAATCTTGCATGACAACCCCGTCAGATCTATTGTTCCATCTGCTTTTGATAGATATGAAATCAATCTATGATTTGGTTGGAGGATCTTGCATAATCTTTACCGCCAAATCCTAAAAGTAAAGATTCAGTGGCAGACATATGAGGCCACTTGTCTATTCGAGTCTTTTCTTCATGATGACTCCTCCTTCACAAATTTGTATAAAGAAAGGATGAGAGCTCATTCGGGGGGGAGTCTAGAGTGTTGTGAGTTAGCTAGTCCGAGTCTCTAAGCTTCCCTTCTGTTTGAAGCTTCGCATCTTTCTTTGAGTCCAGAGTCTGTAATTAAGTTTGGTGAGCGAAGAGCATACTTCTCTCAGTCTGTGCATCTAGCACAAAGCTTGTAATACTCATGGGTTATGCTCTGATTCAATATAATACAAGTCTTCCGCATATCTGTGCTTATCTCTGAAGTTTTCTCATTTTCTCTGTAACATGCACTCGGTATGATCTCGCTTATTTGCCTATATTTGCAATCGATGTTCCTTGGTACTGTCTGATATAGTTCACTCATCCAGATAATAAGGTTCACTGGTAGTCTGGTATAAAGCGACAGCCGAGCACCGGTAGTAAGTCCCGCGAAGGCAGAGGGCCGCTAAAGGGCAGTTGTAGGTGCAGAGGGTCGTGGAAAGCTGGCTATAAGGTTCACATAAAAATGCAAAATCCTGGTGGACTCCAGGTGGTGGGGTTCATAGTTCGGACAGAGTAAAGTGATTAACCCAACGATATTGGTTCTGTCAAGAGTAGCAGAAACTAGAAGACCAGATGGCAAGAGGAGATAGTGCATGAAACAAGAGTGTGATAAGTCAAGCTTCACATCTCTAACAGAGGAGGCCTCTAACAAAGCTATTCAAGAGGATCAATCTACAAATGGCCTCTGACAAAGTTGTTCGAGAGGACCAGTCTACAAATGGTATGAGAGTCATTCCGCTTCTTTTCACCCTGATTTGATAATGCTAGTCGCTCTGTAATTTTAGTCTGTGTGATTTATTCTCTGTGTGTAAAGAATCCAGTGTCATATCAAGAGTCTCGGGCCCTTTAAAGGTAGGGTTTCCACTCTTGCGACACACCTCTGAGGCCGTATCAGTAGTCTTGGGCTCTTTAAAGGCAGAGTTTCCACTACTGCGACCTCCTGACAGAGATTACTAGTTTTTGCCTGAGCTATCGGCCAGGAGCCTATCTGACATTCTCTCTCCCTGAAGTAGAGGACTAAGATTAAACGCCCTGCTTTCCTGTGCAAGAATAGTAAGCTCTACTATTTTCATGGATTCTAGAACAATGTCTTTTAGAGAAGTCAGAAATACTGAAGAATGGAGCAGTTCTGAACCTGACTCTGTAAATAGTTTAGAGTCTATGTTTGCATTCAATATATCTTAGAGTATAAATCATGCCAGTATAGAAGAGGTAGAAACTCAACCTCAAGCAGCATGTAAACTACCTCCTATCTCCCCAAGCCGTGTATATCAAGACCTAAACACGTTCCACTTAAAGGCTGTAAGAAGAGTAATTGTGAAAGAATCAGTAAGCAGAATACAGCAAAATAGTGATATCAGTCAGACAATTTCATTAATAAATGCCAAAGAAATCCAAAAGGAAGCTAAAAGGCATGGAACAAATTATCTTCATTTTGGATGTGTTAGAATAGGAACTAGCTCACTTGTACACAAAGGAATAGACTCTTATGTTCTATGTACAGTGAGAGATTTGACCCATAACAAATTTACTGATTCCTTGATTGGTGGTATAGTTTCCCCTCTTTCTAATGGGCCTGTCTACTTTGACTGTTATCCAAATTTCTCTATTTATACTTTTGATGAGAACATTGAAAATATTCTGAAACTCCAGATTAGAACAACTGGATTTGACATGTGTCCTACCAGGAAAAATATATCTGTTCAAGTTAGGGGATGCTTTAGACATACCAATACTTTGTTTCCTGCAGTCTTGCATACCCCCAGTAAATAATCTCAATCCAGTACCTTGGTCCTAACAGACCCTTTGAATAAAAAAATGGAACATTGTTTAATAAAATGGGAGAATCTATCTTTTCCCACTGACTGGGTTATTGATACTCCCAGAGCACCAATTCCAAGATCCATCACCTCTGCTCAAATAAAAGAAACCTCAAATTCTGCAGTTATTTCTTTTCCTCATAGAAATCTTTCTAAATAGGTTTCTTGTGCCCAACCCAGTCCAAGTTCCTCATTCCCTTCCTCATCCTTCTTCTTACATGCCTCACTCCAGTCTTTGGCAAATCAGGTTGGCCAAATTATATTCTCAGTAAAATGTTTTGACTGTGGAGAACTTATCACTTTGTCTACTCTTTCTATCTTCAAAGAAAACGAAAGAGTCCAGTTTTAACATGCAAACCACAATCCAAGGACAAACTTACCTCCACCAAGTTCTACTGCAAAAGATTAGTGTCCTCATCCCTAGTGTTCTGACATCCCTTTTCCACATGACTCACATGTTTTAGTCATTCAAGATGGGTTTTGTATAGAAATAAACCAGAGAAGACAAGCATATCTCCCTGAAGACATAAGGAGACCCTCTTCTCCAGAAATTGAAAAATTCTTGTCACTATACAAAGGATGCAGAAAAGATATGGCAAAAATTGAATGGATAAAGGAAATGCTTAACTGGGATTTATTTACTCATCCAAAAGCCGAATAT
>JASDQU010106607.1:83844-103491 GCA_032191745.1 Picea mariana | reverse complement strand
ACATGGCCCAAAACCTATGAAGTTTAGAGACTACCATGCTTGATAACTTAAGTCTAGAGATACAAGCAACTGAAGGGTAGGTAAACCTAAGATCCATTACACATAATGAATAGCAAACCCTCGATTACTATCGAATGCCAATTTGAATAATGAATGGGATCAATAATGCACAGGATAGTAGGGTGAGTTGTAATGCTGGGTACATCAGACCTATACCAAGCGACATGAAAGTTGATATGATTGTTGAGAGCGTGAGGCCCATATCAAATGTTAATCCAATGTTTTGCGCATTCATACATTTCAAAAATTAAAACCAAACGATCAACCATAGAACCAATTAAGTCATGATACCCATAATACATAAAAACGAAGCAGTGAATTAATCAATGAGTTTATAAAACTTAAAACTCAACAACATATGGGTTTCCTCAAGCTGTAGTTTCTTTGGTAAAAGAAAAGAAGAAAAATATAGGCTCCAGAATGATTACCCAAGCCAAATTTTTGTTTGAATTTCATGCTTGCAGTCATGAAATTTAATCAAAGAAAAAGAAAATTTAAACGAAAAACTCATATAATAAGTTATCCCAATAGATCTCCTTGAATCCAAAAGACAGAAACGTTTAAAAATGTAAGGAGAAGGTAGCTACAATTTTTTTTTATCCCTTTGTGATGACTTTTAATTATGATACAATTGACAAAATCGGTGGCTTCCAATAGGGGGTCGCCACAAAATGGTACATTGAGCTACCGGAGGGAACTTATGGAACTATCAATCAGATGGTATTGGTCATTCTCAAAGCATTTCAGCTACCAGTTCATTACGATGTTGGAATAGAACTTTTTTCTTCCTTCTGCCAAGACAAATCCATGCATATATTAGACCATATCCAAGAGTGACATAGACGAAAGATGTTGATCAAATCCTATAATCCTCCATAGTTTATGTTCGGATGGTTCTTTAAGTCCTTATTTCCTTATATTTCGAAGGATATCTCTACATATAGATTAACATTTGAGGAAGAAGCCATTTTCAAATCCCAGCAATTGGACCTCATATATGCTCAATCTGGGATGCTTTATGAAATTCCTTGATGAGGTAATAATCATAAGGATGGGAAAAATAATAATAAATCTAAGGAAGACACTAACAATGATAGGCCGAATAATAATGTTGGTGAGGGTAAGAAAGAAAAGCTAAAGGTGAAGTTTCCTTGTAAACTTTTTAAATATGATCACCTTACCCACCTATGCCCCAAAATCGAGGAAACCTATAGGATCTTATCACATCCTCCCATTGTGCTGACAAATCCATTTCCACATAATCAACACATGTCCTCGGGGACCTCCAACACCGGAAATGTAACATACCCAACCACCCTTAGGTCTGGGTACGCTACCTTCAAGCCCACCCTTGGACTTCATTCTCTTACCGATACCTTTTTAAAATTTAAGGATGCATAAAAGAAAAGACCTTAACAACATGCACAACAGTAGTTAGCAAGCATGTATAGTATAAAGATTCAATTAAATGATAATTAAATATACAACAGAAATACATTCATATACATGTAAATGATACCATAACAGAGAGCGCTTATCTTTATGAAAGATGACCCCAACTGGTTGCAGACCAAGGACGTTCCACCCAATAGTAGACACTATTGTTCCAAAACTCAACAGCAACGTCACCCCTGAGCCATGGCTATGAATCCACAAGGACATTTCCAGAGTGTTACTTGGCTTCCCAAACCAGTCAGCACCCAAGCTCTCACAGGCTTCCCAGCTCTCACAACAATCCAAGTACCCAGCTCTCTTCTACTTAGTTTGCACCACCCGATAGAATGGACCTCCACCCTTCTCTGCCACGTAGTCCCTCAAGCATTCCTTCTCTTTATTCGGGCTCCAACGCAACTGGTTCAGAATCTCAATGTTGGAACTCTTAGGACTCATAGCTATGAGAAACGCTAGACACAGACCAATGCAACTCATACATGCAGGCCTCAAGTCACAGTTGGATCACACCAACGACCACTACAACCCACCATAGCGTGGCTAATTCTTCAGCAGTTTGGTTCCCTTTCCGAATACAAGACGCAAATGAGGATGGATCAATGAATGGGTAAGTGGGTGCATGAAAGTGCATGATGGAAATCAGTGAACGTACAGAAAATTAGTGAATAAGCCATCAGTTCAACCCCCCCATCAGACCAGAGGCGAGTATAAGTAACTTTGTGGGGAATCAAGAACCTCCTCTTCTTCCCCAAGAAGCTCACATAACCAATCCCCTCCCTTAGACAAAAAGGGGTAATTAAAATAGGAATAAACACTTAGCCCCTCAATCCCCCTCTCTTGTGGAATCATAAACCCCTACAATGCTAGTCCTTGTTCATCTAGCATCCAACCATGTATTTATTGTTAATAATGATAAAAAAAAACATTACATGTCTTGGGCACACTGGCCTATTAATAATTGTTTGGGCACCCTCGCCTCTCAGCATTGTAACAATACATTATTTAAAATGGGGGTTCAAAACATAGGGTGTTACATTTGAGGAAGAAGCCATTTTCAAATCCTAGCAATTGGACCTAATATATGCTCAATCTGGGATGCTTTATGAAATTCCCTGACGAGTCAATAATCATAAGGATGGAATAATAATAATAAATCCAAGGAAGACACTAACAATGATAGGTCGAATAATAATGTTAGTGAGGGTAAGAAAGAAAAGAGAAAGGTGAATTTTCCTTGTAAACTTTGTAAAGATGATCACCTTACCCACCTATGCCCCAAAATCAAGGAAACCTCTAAGATATTATCGCAACCTCCCATTGTGCTGACAAATCCATTTCCACATAATCAACTCATGGCCTCAGGGACCTCCAACATCAGAAATGAGCCAAATGGGAGTCAAAACCTATCGACAATTGAAGGTGGCAATCTATGCATCAATATGGTGAAGTCTCAGATTGATGTTGCCACTCGATCTTGTGATTATAGTTCTTCAAAAACTGTTATAGGTATAGATTCTTCTCCTCCTTTGGAAACACCCTTGCAGATAAAAAAGATAGAACCTCCACCTCATATTCTAAAAGGAGTACTAAAGTGCTTTTCCCACAACCCTAATGTCATAGAAACCCAGAACTATTCGATTGTTGAAGATTTGGGCCAAACCCCTTGTGTGATTTCATCTTTGGAGGTTCTCGAGATGTGTCCTTCATAGAGGAATTCCTTATTACCTACATTATGATCTTTAGACCTGTGTGGCTTGAAGATTGTCAAGTTTGATGTCATGAATGTTAAGCCTCACTTATCTTACCATGTGGCCTTTCAAATCCATGTGGAGTACACTAAAATTACCATGAAACATATTTTAATTGATGAAGGTGCTACGATGTGCATGATGTCCCTAACATATTGGCAATCCATTGGCTCTCTGACCTTATCTCAATATATGACTATGCTGACCGCATTTGTTGGGAATTTGTTTCGACCCCACAAATTATTCCCTCTTTTCTGTTCCAGTTAGGTGGGAAGACAATGGAGGTTGATGTCAAGGTGGTTGACATACCTCTCGACTACAATTTACTACTAGGGCATAATTGGACTTATTCCATGATAGTCATCGTGTCATCTATTTTCCGTACTTTATGTTTTCCTCACGAAGGGATGATAGTGATGATTGATCAGTTGTCCTTTGCGCATGCTATTCCTAGTGCATCAGCTGGACCTTTAGTCCCTATGATTGATAATTCTCAGTAGGAAACCGAGGATGTTGGTTTCAGAATGTATTCCTCTTTGATGGGTAGCTTTGATTTCATGGCACCAATTCACCATATTCATGCCATTTCCCATGAGTCTTCATCGTCGATGAGGTCCTTCCTTTCCATACTTCATATTTCAATGACCCTTGGACCCTACCTTCCCCGACTATGTCATATGAAGGTTAGTCACACATTTGGATGGAAATTCCACTGTCAGTAGTAGAAGTTGTGTATCAATCTATTGTTCATGATATTGTTGAGCTAGATCCTTCTTCCTCATGGAAGGACGAGGTGGATCCTATTTTAGAGCCTGTATGAGATTCTCAATTATATTGTTCGCATGATTTCCTAGACAATACTTTACCTTTAGATGAAGCCATATTTGATTCCATGTCAAGTGCTGACAGGCCTTGGGACGATATGCATCATCGATCCTATTTTCTCCCAGAGCTTGTTAAGATCGAACAAGATGAATTTAGATATACCTTGAGTGAGATGGTCGGTCATGCCATGGTTCCATTATATATGCACGGTATTTATGTCGAAGGAGACATGGTGAATATTTTTCCTACTATCACAATCGACAACTCTCGTATCCCTAGTAAAATTGAAAATGTATATATCGGTGTGGATTTTTCTCCTGAAGAAAGTCAGATCTACATTGATCTCTTCAAAGAATTTTGAGATGTTTTCACTTGGTCATATGAAGAGATTATAGAGATCAACCCCATCATTGTTTAGCATGATATTAAAACCTATCTGGATGCTAAACCTATTCGGTAATGTCTTAGAGATGTTAATCCTAGGAAGGCCCCCACAATTAAGCCAGAGATAGAGAAGCTACTTAATGTTGGTTTCATATACCTAGTTCCCTTGACTGAATGGGTGTCCAACCCCATTCCCATAAATAAAAATAAAGGAACCATCCATGCATGTATGGATTTTAGAGACCTGAACAAGGATTAACCTAAATATAACTTTCCTACTCATTTCACTGACCAGATTCTTAACAAGTGTGCAGGAAGCAAAGTCTTTTATTTTATGGATGGATTTTCAGGATACAATCAAATTTAGATCAAAACTGAGGATCAACATAAGATGACGTTTATTTGTCCTTGGGATACTTTTGCATACCAAAAAATTCCTTTCAATCTTGAAATCGTTGGAGAAACCTTCCAACATGCCATGACCTTTGCATTTCATGATCTTAAGCACATTGTCAAATCTTACTTAGATGATCCCGTTGCTCACTCTCGTAACAGAGTAGATCACTCCACTCACCTTTGGTCAATATTTGAGAGATGTCGTTATTATTTCATTCGGTTAAACCCTCACAATTGCATCTTTTGCCTTAGGTTTGGTCATATTTTAGGATTCATAGTGTATGATCATGGGATCATGCTAGATCCTATGAAGGTTGAGGAAATACTTTGATTTCCTCCCCCGCACAACATTAGAAAACTTCAAGGTTTACATGGGAAGGCTAACTTCCTGCGTCGGTTCATAGAAAAATATGCCAATTTAACTAAAGGTTTCATGCGTCTTTTGAAGAAGGACACTCTGTTTATATGGGATGAGCGAGCCCAGGAATCCTTCGATGCTATTAAGAAAGATTTGGTATCGGTGCCTCTGTTGAAGCCTCTAGACTACAATAGAGACAACTTTATTTATATTTCCACATCTGAAGGAACTGTTGCTATGGTTCTCATTTAGGAGGACGATAAGCTCCATGAGCACATTGTATAATATCTCATTTGAAACCTAGTTGGTCCTAAACTTAAATACTCTCACGTAGAGAAACTGGCTTTGGTTGTTGTACATGCGGTTTAGAGATTACGACATTATATATTACTTTGAAAAACTACCATGGTTGCAGATATCAATCCATTTCAATACGTCCTCACCATGTGTATCCTAGGGGGGAAATAAAATAATTGGATTGTTATTTTGCAATAATTTTATCTCGATTTCGCTTCGATGAAGTCTAAGAAATTGCTAGTTTTGTCGAGTTGATATCAGACTTCCCTTGACTAGATGAGGACATTTTTTGTTATGATTCATTCATAGATGAACATATTTTCCTCATTTCATCTTCAAATCCCTGTTATGGAGACATTTTGATCTATCTTCAAACCTTGAAGCTACCTCAACATCTGTCAAGAGATGATCGATGACGTATACGTCATCAAGATAAAAAATACCTTATTATTGATGACACTCTGTATTGTTGAGGGTTAGATAATATTTTACATCGTTGCTTGACTCACAAGGAATTTGATGTTGTTCTTAATGACTGTCATAGTGGGGCATGTGGTGGTCATTTATCTAGGCTTACGACTGTTGGAGAAATTTCTATTTTCGACACACTAGTTCAGTGGGAGTAACACTAGTTCATTGGGAGTTAACTGACTAGTTCTATTTTAGACTTTCTAATATTACACCATCACTATTATGCATGCATTCCTAATTATAGGATGTCATTGCCTATATGAGTGAAGATCACTCACTCATTGATTAGATCATAATACACATTGTTTCTCATTATTCATTGTGTATCTCTCTTCCTTTTATTGATAAGATTTGTTTGTATACTTTATCTAGATATCCTATGCAGGTTTCCATGAAATACTGACATGGTATCAGAGCTATGCTTCTTAGAGAAAGCCAAACAATCCAAAGAATAAGAAAAACCAGATTTTCGGCGAGCTAAATCTGTGGTCATACCTTTCAGCAGTGATTTCTCCAAAAATATTAATTTTTTTAGAAAACAAGTTTCCCTTGTAGTAAATCGACCCATTCTGCAAGTGGGTTTTCAACCGTTTGGCAAGATTCTTCACCGTTTGCTCAAAACTTAAGCTACAAAATAGCCTTCTGAAACCGATACGAATCTGTGGTTGTACCTTTCTATAATGATTAGTCCCAAAATATTAAGTTTTTGAGGAAACGACTCACTGAAGAAGTAAATTGACCCATTCTGCAAGTGGTTTTTCAATCGCTTGGCAAGATTCCTCACCATTTTATCAGAAAGTAAGTCGGAAGATCATCTCTTAAAACTGATACGAATTTTCACTTAAAGTGCCCTTTCTGTCGTGATTTCTTAATTTTTCACTTGCAGATTGAGAGTAAATTTTTAGGGGTTCTTAGAAATAGTGGGAGAGATGGATAGGACAACTATTATACATTCAAACATAGTGGTAATCCTCATACCATACAATTATTTTGATTGGAAGCCCAAGGCAGAATTCTGACTCAGAAGGAAAGGACTGTATAATTTGACATTGGCGACAGAGACAGAACCTACATCAATGATTGAGAAGATGAGATGGGCGAACCGTAAGGATGAGGCCACATGACTACTTCTTGAGTTAATATCCAGTGAATCATGATTTCATGTTGCTGCATGCAAGACTCTAAACGAGATTTGGACCACCTTGGAAGGACTCTTTTGAAAGCAGGATGAGATGCGAGGTCATATGATTGAGGTAGAGATGAATATCTTAGACCCTTAAAGTTTTGATAATATACATGATTTCTTTACTCAATTTAAATATTTGATTTTGATCTTGGGTGAATGTGGTATTGACAAGTATACATAAGAGAAACAACTTATTATAACAATCTTGGCCAAGCTAGGACCAGAATACAATGTATATGTCTCAAATTTCCATTCTAATAGATGTATTTTTGGAATGAATTGGAAAATGGCGACGTTGGCTCAGTTCATTGAGTCTCTTACACAAGAGCATAAAAAACTCATACAGATGGGCCTCATGAAATATACCAAAGCACATGCACTCACCATGCATGATGTAAAAGGGTAATCCAAACAGAACGAGAAGGAGGGATATTCCAAACTCTTTAAGGATTCTTCAGGTTCCAAAGATTCTTCAAATTCCAAAGGGAAGAACAAGGGAAACCAGTGCACATATTGAAATAAATTGAATCATGAAAAATCCACATGCATAAAGAAACATATCGATCTTGTGGCACAGGCACTTCAATAGAACAACCTTGGAAAATTTATTCCAGAGAGAGTCAAGAAGCGGAAGGAAGAATATCATGCTCCTAAGAAAGGTAATCATCATGCTCTGGTTGCAATTAATTCTTCATATGATTCATGGATTATAGATTCGGGTGCATCCCATCATATGGCAGCGAAAGAGGAATTTTACTCTTCTTTGAGTCCATGCTCAAGACCCCCTATTCTCATGGGGGATGATACTCCAATAGCAATAGCAGGAGAAGGGAGAGTGGAACTCCACAATGGAAGTTTTGAGAATGTTCTACATGTTCCAAATCTTTCTATGAATCTTCTCTCAATTTATCAGAACACTCAGAAAGGTAAAAAGGTTGAATTTACATTAGATTCAGTTTCATTAATTGACATGCATGACAATTCCATCATTGCAATTGGTGAGGTTGTATAAATTCACTAAGTTTTCTGACATTGACTCCTCTATTTTACTTACACATAAGGAGAGTACTTTGTATGCACCTCCAATGCAACATGCATATACTCTTATGCTTCCATCAGTTTTAGAAATCAGAGATGATTCCATACACTCTGTTTATGTACATGGAAATAAGAAGGTAGTACAACTAGATAAGAAGCCAGTGTCAAAGCTTCAGCAGATGCCTAAGAAGGCACATACCACACTTCAGGCAGTAGGAAACCTTGCAGGGAATCCATTGGATTCAAGGATGATTCGATCTCAACATGAGGAGCCTTCTCATGTACTTTCAACCTCAGAACCTGTGATGCCCATGCATTGCTATATGGTTCAATCCACTGATCTACAGAACTGTAATAAGGTTGTGGGAAATCCATTATGGAAAGTAGCCATGTAGAAGGAGTATGACTCACTCCTACAGAACCAGACTTGGAATCTGGTTCCACTTCCACCAGAAAGGAATATTTTCAGGTGCAGATGGGTCCACGGTATCAAGAGGTACAAGGCCCAACATGTTTCCAAAGGACTTCATCAGATCCATAATTTTTTTTACATCTCCACAAAGACTTTCAATGAGTATAAGTTTTAGAATTTTCGGGATCGTCTTGAAGTGAAGAACACAGTTTCTAGCAGCTGTCATTTTCTTCTTTTGATACATTTTCTTTTGAAGGGGGGGGGGGGTTTGTTCCCATGAGGTTTTCCCTCTTTCCTCATTTTTATTTAGTGTTCATTAGTCGCATTTCACATGAGTACCTAAAATGGCCTAGTAGCCGGGAATTATTTTTTACTCCATAGTGATGTTCAGAGGGGTGTTGAAGAAATTTCTATTTTCGACACACTAGTTTAGTGGGAGTAACACTAGTTCATTGGGAGTTAACTAACTAGTTCTATTTTAGACTTTCTAATCTTAGACCATCACTATTATGCATGCATTCCTAATTATAGGATTTTATTTCCTATCTGAGTGAAGATCACTCACTCATTGATAGGATCATAATACACATTGATTCTCATTATTCAATGTGTATCTCTCTTCCTTTTCTTGATAAATCTTTGTTTGTGTATGCTTTAGCTAGATCTCCTGTGCAGGTTTCCATGAAACAATGACAACGACAACCCAAAAGAAATTGCAAGCCGATTATTTTTGGCCGTCAATTTTTAAAGATTGCATTGAAGCAGTCAAGAAGTGTCACCCTTTTGAGGTGTTCTCTCAGAAAATGCACTCACACCCAGCCCCTCTTCACCCAGTCAACATCGTCGGTCCCTTCACCAAGTGAGGGGTAGATTTTGTAGACTGTAACCCATCCTCGGTTGGGTGGCACCAACATATTATCATGGTCCTGGATTATTTTACTAAATGGGAAGATTCCATGCCTACCTTTAAATCTTATGGTAAGACTGCAACATTCTTCGTAATCAACTAGATTATATCCTGGTTCAGAATCCCAAGAGAGATTGTCATTGATCATGGTAGTCAATTTCAAAATGAAATGATGAAAGAGTTATCATCAAAACTATGGTTTAGGCATGGTCATTATTCCCCTTACTATCGCCAGGAAAATGGACAATTAGAGGCGATGAATAAAACTCTTAAGAACATTTTTCAAAAAAATGACAACTAGAGTAAATATTATTGGCATCTAATGCTTTACCTTGCACTTTGGGCATACCGAACCATGGTAAAGTCTTCCATTGGTTTCTCTCATTTTTAGTTAGTACATGGCATGGAGTCGATTCTTCCAAATGAATGTGAAATCCCTTCCCTTAAGTTGGAAATTAAGCTCCTACCTGACACATTCGATCTTGAAGAGCACCTCATGCACCTAGAGCTCCTCGATGAGTAGTGTCGATATGCCTTTATGACTATCAAAGAAAATAAATGATGTGTTAAGGTTTAGTACGATAAATATGTTTGTATCTAGAAGTACATTGAGGGTGACTTGGTTCTCCTTTATGACCAGCCAAAGAACCATTGGGGGCAAGAAAGTTCAACCCCATGTGTCACGGTCCTTATATTGTACGACGTGTCTTAGAGAAAGGAGCCTACAAATTAGAATATTATGAAGGGAATATGTTGAATGACCCCAAAAATGGGCTCTACCTTAAAAGGTATTACGCTTGAGCCCTCAAACTTGGGCATGACTTTTGTATACTAGTGTATCTTAGTGTATATACATATTTATATTTTCCTTTATGTCATCAGCTTGCTTATCAAGTTTTCCATTGGTTAGTATATGTCAATAGATTTTTCAGTTTACTTATAATTTGTGGATGGTACCATTCATCATACATGGAACATGGCTTCTTCTACTTGGGTCATTTACTCACCTGAGGGCCAACTGATGTCTTTAGGTGGAATTCGTTTGGAGCCATCAATGAATAATGTGGTTGAATATAGCATCGTTATAGATATATTATGTTATGCCATTTCACATGGTGTGTGGTCTTTAGAAGTTCTCCTGGACTCCCAGTTAGTCATATTTCATTTGAACGATAGTTACCATGTGTGAGATCCTAATCTACTCTGATGATTCCTATGGGTGTAGATTTTGGAATGATACTTTGATTTTGTTACTTATAATCACATCCCTAGAAGTTCCAATCATGTATCCAATGCATATGATAATTATATTTTATATTGGAATTTGTCACATAACTAATCAAAGAAAAAAAATTCATACATTGTAACATATATAAGTAAAGTCGAAGACCAATTTTTTTTATATTTCATCCTTTCGAGTTCAAAAAATATGGTGTCATAATACAAAATGGGGCTCACATCCTCAAAATACATATATGGTCGATATACAGCATGACCATGGCATCTATACCTATGGTGCTGGATGTGTATCATGATATCACACTAGGCTGTTTACAAGATGTCGGAAGAGTCACACCCACGCATGGGTTACACCCACCACCTTCTGTTGCATCACCTCTGGAAGATCCTCAACTTGAACCATAGGAATCATGTGTGTCAATCGATCTAGGTTCCCTTGCACATTCTGTAGCACTCTCTTTGTGTTCCCACCCACTAGATCATCTCCTTGGCCCCTTTGCCAATTTTGTGGGAATCCCTTTGGCCATCGTAGACCTAAATATGCCTAACAAATAAATTGTTAATACTTGATACCATACAAAAATATTTGCATTTTTATTTATTTATTGAAAAACACAAAAAAATTAAATATATAAAAACATTTCTTACCAATATCACCGTAGGCGGAACCTGGTGGCAAAGGCATGTTAGGATTCCCTTTGTAGTTGATCCCTCCATAAGGATAGTCATCAATGGATATGACCTATCAGTGCCACTATAAAAAGAACTCATCATTGAAAGGGTTTGGAACCCTATTGCCTCTTAGTCGCCTCATCAAGTCGGTCCACTGATCTAAAAATGAAAAAGGATTGTATCTTGAAATATTTTGCGAGTTTTTAATTAAGTGTGCTTAGGAAAAAGGATCAATTTGCAAACACATAATTTAGAGAAACGTTCACATTCAATATGTGGATAATAACCAACAAATAACAGTGAACAGTAAACACATAACATAGAAAATGATAAAGGAGTTCACCCCTCTCTTGGGATGCATCTCCTGGTCCAGCTTCCAATGGATCTTTTATATTATTTTCTCAAAGTGATAAAATAAGTTCTTTACAATGCTCAAAATGCCAAATAGATGGCTCCAATGGCTATAGAACGTCCAAAAACCCCTAGCTGGGCTTTTTCGGCACCTGATTTGGCCAAAAATTGAAGAAGATAGGCTTCCTGGAAGTTTTCCCCTTCAAGCTTGTTGTCTCTGGTTCACCAAATCACACCTCTGTGTGTCTAACCTGCCCTCTGGGAATTTCCCATGCCTAAACTCAACACACACGTGCATCTCCACAAAATGCACCAAAATGTAGAACGGTTAGGGAACCTAGCCCCCTAACCCTGAAGATGTTGGGCGCATGGGGCCATGTGGCCACGTTTCCCACACATCAAAAGGGGCTCGTTCCACGAATGCATGTATGTGTGACAAGTGGCAGGCGCATTTTGGTGTTATAACCATTTGCATGGTTGTTAGTGACTCCCGCGTAAAACATGTGGCAAGGGTCATATGTAAACAATGCACAAAACCGAGGGTTGGGGTTGGGGCTTAGCCCCAGCCCGGAGCCGCGTCGAAATGCACCATAGTGAAAATTCATATAATATTCAAAACATATAATGTTAAGAAACATATGGTGGGCGCGTCGGTTGGGCGACCCTTCCCAAATCTTTAACTTTGCCCAGAGGTCGCGGGGTCGAGTCTTGTGGACTCCCACAAACTTTTAATCACTAAACCCAAGGTGCCACGTGGCACCACCCAATTGGTTAAAAAACATGCCACGTGTTTCACCTCCATTCGCCCACATGCCACCTTGCTATCCAATAAAAACTTACCATGTCAGCTTATCGAATCAATTGACACATCACCTGTATGGTCATGCCACATCACCTGTACGGACTGTACAGTCAGCAATTTTTTTTTGCCTGTTTGGCAAATCGAACAGAATGTGATATCTCCCTCATACATTGTATGTTTGAACCCATTTGAAGTACGTTGGGTTCATGACAATGAGGCCTACGTCCCTGTTTGTTTTGAAGTGATTCTGAGCACTTTGACTTTTGAGCAAAATTTGATCCCCTAGATCACACCTCCCCATTGGAAAGCTTTTGGACCTCCAAAAGACTACTTTCAGTCTATATGAAGATGAGGGTATAGTTACCTCACCTTCCCAACCTCAATCGACTTGGCCTTTCTTGTATTTGTGTCTTTAAGGCTAATTCGAAGATATTCCACATTTCCCTGTTTTGAAGTTCTCATCCTCCTGTCAAGGATTGTGTCTTCATGTAGTTCTGTAAGATATTCTGGTGAGAAATCATCTATAGAAGGAATTTGAACATGCTCTCTTTGATCATCAATCAAAGGAGGCTCATACAATTTCAAATTCTCAACATTGACAATTGCATACATTTGCATATAAGGAGGCAAATCCAAACAGAAGGCATTGTTACCAACCTTTTCAAGAACCTTGAAAGGTCCATATCTAATTGGTTTCAGTTTTTTACCTTCTCCTTTAAGCCTCTCCTTGCTAATGTAAATCCAAACTTCATCTCCAACTTGGAAACTATGATCAACACGATGCTTGTCATGTCTTGTCTTGTACTTGGCTTGACTCTTTTCCAACTGTTCTTGTACCATTTGATGTATCAACTGAATTTGGTCAATGAACTTTTATGCCCTATCAATGTCATACTAACCATCAATAGCAATATCTTTCCCAAAGATAAAATCTAAAGGAGATTTGGGCAAATAGCCAAAACATGCTTCAAATGGTGATGTTTGAGTTGAAGAGTTCTTAGCCCAGTTGTAAGCATGTTGAATGTAGTGTAAATGCTCATCCCAAAGTTTAGGATGCTTGCTGCAATAACCATGAAGAAGATGCACCACTGTTCTATTAACCACTTCTGTTTGACCATCGGTTTGCGGATGAAAAGATGTGCTCTTTTTTAGTTTGGTGTCCATGAGTGCCCATAAACTTGACCAAAAGTTCCCAATAAATAGAGAATCTCGATCAGAAATAATGGATTTAGGAAACCCAAAATGTACCCAAACATGCTGAAAGAAAATTTGTGTCGTTTTCTCAGCTGTAACCTGCTTCTTACAAGGCATCAAAATACACATTTTGTTGAAACGATCAACCACAACATAAAGATAATCATGATTTTTTTTAGACATAGGTAGACCTCCTACAAAGTCCATGGAAATGCTTTCCCAAGGGTGAGAAGGAACTGGAAGTGGAGTATAGAAAACCAACTTTCTATTGCTAGGATTGCTTGTAGCACATAACGAACATCCTCTAACATATCTTGAAACACTTTCATTCATTTTAGGCCAATAGCAATACCTTTGCAAATTAGCCACTGTCTTGCCTACACCAAAGTGACCAGCAATAAGAGAAGAATGAGCTTGTCTTATAATGTTGATTCTTTCACCCTATGTAATACATAGCTTGTGTTACACATGATTTTGGTCACTCTGGTGATGTCTTAACAATGGTGTATTCAGACTCCCAACAAGGACTTTTTGCCTGAGAAATGTGGCCCTTGTCTCCTTCCAAAAACATATTTTTTAAAGTGAGTTCGTAGGCTGCCTATGGCCTAGGGTGTGAGAATCCCTTATTCTCGCAAGCCACCTACACTTAGGATGCAAACTTATCAAAATTTTCTCCATACACAGGGTGTGAACCTGTTTTTAAGCTTGGAAAGGAGAAGAGGTCTCGAGGGTTCTAGAAGGGAATCTTCTGGAAAATGAGTTGGCATTCATATGGTTTTCATTTTACTAACTTCTCAGATTTGATGGGTTCATCCTTATCCATGTAACCATCTCTCCTTCTCCTATATATTGAAAGGTTTCTCATGAAAAAGGTTAAGAAAGATTGAATGAAGAATTGGTGAAAGAATTGTGTGAAGAACCCTGCTTGGACAGAGGATTGAAGACTCTAGTTGGTCTATCAAGAGGAATTGTATCTTCTTCATGCAAGTACATAGAAAGTGTGTGTGTTGGAACCAAGGGTCACTGAAAAGAAGCTTGCAACATCAAGGAGATCAGGTTGTATCTTCTACTTTCAATTAATATAATACAGCGGCATGTCCCTTTCCCATAAAGTCACTCTTACTTTATTGTGTAATTCCTTGATCATATGCATACGTTGACATTGAATACATTTTGATATCTTCACTTTGGTTGGTTTGTGTTGTCTTGGACTTGACCTCACAAGAGCACCGGAGCGAAGCGAGAACAATAGAGACCTAAGGAAGCGATATAAAGGTATGTCACTTATTCCTTCCTATTAGCAGATTCAATGATTACAACTTAGGGAAAGAGTCATGTCCTGTCCTATTTTGTTCTAGATCCAAGTGGATCTAGGGAGATCTGTTAGTGTCTGCACCTACCGATTAGTCCGATAACAGCTTGCCAAGATGATACAAAAGATTATCATGCACATGGTAATCCAATTCCTCAACATGTTTAGAATGACACAAAGTTGCATATACTTCTTTAAAATCAGCATCTAAAGCATATTTTTCAACATAGCTCTCATGCATGATAGGATTATGCTTAAGAATAACTGAAGCACTAATAATAGGCCTAGAAAGCATATCAGCAACTTTGTTATAAATGCATTTTTTATACCATATGACCAAGTGGAATTGTTGTAGAAAACCCATCCATTTGAAGTGTCTTGCTTGTTGTAGCGTTGTTTGCGATTGTAAGTATTGCAATGGTTGATGATCTGTGTGAATGATAGCTTCTTTTCCCAAAAAATAATGTTTCCATTTTTTCACACTTTGCACCAATGCATACAACTCCTTATCATAAGTAGGATAGTTAATCACAACACCATTAAAAGTTTCGGAATGAAAACAAATGGGCTTACCATGTTGTAACAATACTTCTCCCATTGCATAATTGCTTGCATCAGTTTGGATTTCAAAAGGTTGTCTCAAATTCAGAAGTGCAAGAACTGGGGCTGAACTGATTTTCTCCTTCAAAGTATCAAAAGCCTTTTGTTGCTTGCCTCCCCATTGGAAAACTTGATTGATGATTGTCACTGCATGTAATGGAGCTGCAATTGAAGAAAAGTTAGCAATAAACTTTCTCCAATATTGGGCTACTCCCAAAAATCTTCTTACCTCTGTCACATTGTTGGGCTTGGGCCACTCCAATATGACTTTGACCTTGGAGGGATCAATTTTCAATTCTCCTCCACCAACAATATGCCCCAAGTAAACAAGTGAGGTTTTTCCAAACTCACATTTAGACATCTTCAAAAACAACTTTTTCTTTTCTCAAGACATCTAAAACTTGCTTTACATACATAGCATGCTCTTCATGAGATTTTCTAAAAATCAAAATGTCATCCAAGTASACAATAACACAATCAGCAAGTAAAGGCCTTAGGACATCATTCATAACTCTCATGAAAGTAGCAAGAGCATTGCAAAGTCCAAAAGGCATTACCATCCACTCAAACAAACCTTGCTTTKTCTTGAAAGTTGTCTTCCATGTGTCTCCTTCGGCAATCTTAATTTGATGATATCTGCTTCTCAAATCCAACTCAGTAAAATACTTAGCATCTTTCAATTGATCAAKGAAATCATCAATTCTAGGAAGAGGATAAYGATTCTTTAACGTAATCTTGTTCAAGGCCCTGAAATCTACACACATGCGCCATGTACCATCTTTATTTAGAACTAAAACAATTGGAGATCCACATGGCGATGTGCTTGGCATGATAACCCCTTTGTCAAGAAACTCTTGTATTTGTTTTTTAATTTAAGCATTCTCCATGATTCACATCCCGTACATACCAATGTTTGGAAGAGGACAGTCTTTCTGCAATTGTATTTCATGTTGGATACCCCTTCTTGGACGCAATCCCTTTGGTTCCTGAAACATCTCATCATATTGGTTAACAACCTCATATAAATCAGATTTCAATTTTGCATCACAACCTTGGAAAACTTCTTTTTCAACATTATCTTTGGGTTTAATCATCAAGAGGACAAAATTCTTACTAGCATTGACTAATCTCTTCATTTGTCCTGCATTTACAAGTGACAAATTCATCTTCTTTGTATGTGCTCTAACAATGTACTCAACTCCATTTTTAAACAAATGATACTTGTTCTCATGACGATGAAAGATGGCTCTCCTATCATATAATTATGGGCTTCCCAACACAATACCACATATATCCAAAGAAATAACATCAAGCTCTACCTCATCTATAAAATTTTCAGTGATGGTAAATCTAAGTTTACACCTTCTTGTCACCTACAATTTAGCATTGTCGCATATCCAACCTAGAGGGTATGGTTTAGGATGTGGAATAGTTTCCAAATTTAATTTCTTGACAGTGTCTTCAGATATGAGGTTTTCTTGAGATCCAGTATCAAAAAGAGTATCTATCTTGGTATGCTTTGAAACAACCTTTATGTGAAAAAACTCTATTCTTTCTTTTTCTTGTTGAGTTTCATTGAGGTTACTACTACTTGAAGAACTAGTACTTGCAATAGAACCCTTACCTTGATAACCCATGGCAGTAATTTTTGTTTCATCACCTGAATCAGAACCTAAATCATGTTGTATGGTCGCAACAGTCTTTGGCTTCCTTTTGTTGCCGAAATTTTTGGGTCTTTTTTCAGGATGAAGTTTCCAACAATGGTCTTCATCATGGCCATCCTTTGAACAGTGTTTGCATGTAAAATTTTCTCCCTCTTTCTTAACAGAAGCAATATTTTTTCCATTTCCCTTGAACTTCCTCTTTCCCTTCTCTCCATGACTGAAAGGATTCTTTTTTTCCCCATGACTTTCAGTCCTCCCTCTTGCTTCCAAATGAGTTTCCTGAACACAAACTTCATCTAGATTTGAAGGGTTAAACATGAGTATTGTATGTATTAAGTAACCATGTAAAGATCCAATGTATTTGAGTAATGTTTCTTGAGAAGACAAATGTACTCCTAAAACCAAAGCTCTTCTCCTAAATTCTTGAGTAGAGCTTTGCACATTTTTCCCTTTAGCTTGTCTAAAATTTTGCCAATCCATAACAGCTTTCTGCATATATGCTAATGGATAAAAAAAAAAATTAATTGCAACAATGAAATCATTCCAAGAGGATAAGACTTTACCGTGTTTCTTCATGTCCTCTTGAGTTTTGGCTTCCCACCAAATGAGTGTTGCACTATCCAATCTTAAAGAAGCAAGATGAATCTTAGTTTCATCATCTTGAATTCTTTGTATCCTACAATACACCTCAATCTAATGAATCTAGTTATCTAATTTCTCAGCATTTACCTCTCCATTGTACATTGGCAATTCAAATTTAATATCAAGCTTTAACAAAGGAATTTGTTGAGGAATTTTACCATGTCCCTTTGGAGAATTCGAAGGTGGTTGTGAAATGGTAGAAGAAGTGGAGGATGGAGGTGAAGGAGGTGGAGTATCACCATTCCCTCCATTTCCTTTTGGAGTTTTATCACCATTGTCT
This sequence comes from Picea mariana, assembly GCA_032191745.1. Taxonomy (NCBI): domain Eukaryota; kingdom Viridiplantae; phylum Streptophyta; class Pinopsida; order Pinales; family Pinaceae; genus Picea; species Picea mariana. The sequence continues at coordinate 85,201 of JASDQU010106607.1, read as the reverse complement.
CCCTTGTCCTTTGAAGGGTTGGAGCTTTCACCTTGAAACCTTGCATTCCTTTATTCCATCAAGACTTTCATCATTTCTCTCATATCCATGAAAGCTTGTCTGAGATCTTCATCTTCTGAAGGAAAATTTTCATGACTCTCTTCATGAGCCATACTTGGTGAATTCCTCCTTGAAGCTTGAGGTGATTGTATAGTCCTTCTTCTTGAAAGTGGAGAACTTGGCTCTACAAGTTGACCTTCTCCTCTTGTGAGCTTCAAACTTGTGAGCATCAGAAAACAAAACACTTGAAAATAATCAAACCTTCAAAAACCTTTTATCTGATACCAACTTGATCTAAAAATGAAAAAGGCTTGTATCTTGAAATATTTTGCAAGTTTTTAATTAAGTGTGCTTAGGCAAAAGGATCAATTTGCAAACACATAATTTAGAGAAACTTTCACATTCAATATGTAGATAATAACCAACAAATAACAGTGAACAGTAAACACATAACACAACAAATGATAAAGGAGTTCACCCCTCTCTTGGGATGCATCTCCTGGTCCAGCTTCCAATGGATCTTTTATATTATTTTCTCAAAGTGATAAAATCAGTTCTTTACAATGCTCAAAATTCCAAATAAATGGCTCCAATGGCTCTAGAATGTCCAAAACCCCTAGCTAGGCTTTTTCGGCACCTGATTTGGCCAAAAATTGAAGAATATAGGTTCCTGGAAGTTTTCCCCTTCAAGCTTGCTGTCTCTGGTTCGCCAAATTGCACCTCTGTGTGTCTAACCCGGCCTCTGGGCATTTCCCGTGCCTAAACTCAGCACACAAACATGTCTCCACAAAACGTGCCAAAATGTAGAATGGTTAGGGAACCTATCCCCCTAACCCCGAAGGTGTTGGACACATGGGGCCATGTGGCCACGTTTCCCACGCATCAAAAGGGGCTCGTTCCATGAATGCATGTATGTGTGACAAGTGGCGGGCACGTTTTGGTGTTATGACCATTTGCATGGTTGTTTGTGACTCCCACGCAAAACATGTGGCAAGGGTCATATGTAAACGACGCACAAAACCGAGGGTTGGGGATGGGGCTAAGCCCCAGCCCGGACCCGTGCTGAAATGCACCATAGTGAGAATTCATATAATATTCAAAACATATAATGTTAAGAAACATATGGTATGTGCATCGCTTGGGTGTGTTGGAAGATTGATTGTTGTCATTGATGTCAACCCTAGTCATGGGTTTTGGACCGCAAGATTGATAAAGGTATTTGGACATGAAGGAAAATGCACATGCATATACAACACCCATGAATGGATAGTATACATCATGCTGTTTCCGGTGGTATGTGGCACGTCACATGGATCCT
>JASDQU010106607.1:38394-50859 GCA_032191745.1 Picea mariana | reverse complement strand
ATGTATGCCCTAGGTACTACGATATACCCCCGTGGTCACCTGTGTATGTCACTAGAAAGATAGGCAACTAGGTTGTCAGCGCGCGAACAGTCACCAGGCGGGTACAGTCGACAGTCGGGTAGACCACAATGAGTAGGGTATCAAGCCCGAAACCTACCAAGGGTATTGAAAGCAAGTGTTCTAGAAGACAACTTGAGGACCCAGAATAGATTCGAGATCCACGAAGCTCCATGGAAAATGCAATCGACAAAATCCCAAGACAAGCCCTCTATATGTGTTCTCCACTATGATTGGTCTAGCTTTGGAGGGGTTATCTCCACTACCTTTCCTCACGTGACCTTGTGTTTATCCCCTGTGTTAGAGGGTGTCTCAGATAACTTTCATGATACTGGACTTTAACACTCCCTGACTCAGACTCCAATGTTTGATTCAATGGCCTTGAATAATTTCCTCTCCAACCAAATTCAAGGCCCTAACCCTAAACTAGTTGGTTGACCCTACAAACATAAAAGTCTAGTTATTTTTAATTAGCGTTATTTTAAAGGTTTGATTTACTCAAAAGGTGTGGTAGTGAAACTGATGTTGTTAAGACTCTTACGAAAAATGATGAAACTTATATGAACACTAGCAAAGAATGATTATATTTTATTTTATTTTTTTTGAAATGCTTTTAAGATGGGAAGAAAACACAACACGATGCTAATTTCTTTTCTTTTTCAAATAACAATGCAAAGAAAATGCCAGGAAAGAAAGAGATCTAACAAACTAAGTTTTTTTTTTATATTTTCTTCCAATCAAAGAAGAAATAACAAAATATTCTAAAAGAAACTGATGAATGCACGATTCATGCCCCCCCCCCCCCCCCCCCCCGGCCATGAGGGGGAATTTTGTTTTCAAAATGAAACTCATTTTTCTTAAAATTTCTAGCTAAAAATAAGTTTAAAAAGCTAGGAAACACAAGAAATCTTTCAATGAAAAAGCAAGCTATGCTGGAATCCAACCTAGGCTAAAACTGCTATGACAGAGACCAAGATTAAATCAAGGAAATTCCTAAGAGGTATAACTCTTGATAAGGAAGAGGATGATTGCCTCTCCTTAGACAAAAATTTTCTCAACAAGCACATTGCTAACAGTTCAACAGCTAGCATGTGCATGCAAGTTGTGTAAGTTCAGAGCGCATGTACACACATGCAGGCCTTATACAAGCCACGTGTGCCTCTGCAATTCTTCAAAAAAATGAAAAAAACAAGCAATCAAACCTGACAGAGACTACTGGTATTGAGAACCAGAGTCCCTTGAAGACTTAGAAACTTACTTTGATAGAAGAAACAAAAAGAAAACAATTCAAGTAAAACTTCATAGAACAAACCAATCTGAGGTGAAACCTAAGCTATAGACTGCAAACAACAAAGACTAGAAAGAGTTCTAGAAAACCCCTGAGAAGGATTATTTCTGACAGGGGAGAGGATGAATGCCTCTCTAAAAGAAATTTTCTAGAATCATACACGCAACTGACACTTCCTCAGCTAGCGTGTACACATGGGTTGTGGGAAGGTAGGGTGTGGGTACACGCGTTCAGACCTTATACAGGCTGTGTGTACCTCTGTGGGTCTCAAAAAAAATGCAGTCAAACAAAGAAACAGAGATAACTGGTATGGAAGACCAGAAACTTTGCAAGCTCAAACTTTTGCAGAAACTTTAAAAACAAGGAATGAAACCAGTTTTTAAAATACCCAAGAAAAAACATTCCCAGAAACCCTAAAAATCCCCAGTATGGTTGCCGATTCTGTTTTGGGTGGTAAATCCCTCCTACGGACTAGCACTAAGGGTTTTATCATGCATGCAGAAATGACTTAAAGATTCTTACATTCTACCATCATCCCATGCCTAAACCCCCATTACTCATATGTAAATACAAGGCTCAAGAGATTAAGTTGACGTACCTTATTTTTCTTGTTTGATGTCGATCCCTTTTCATGCTTCGTCGTTCTTTGACTACAACTCTCCTCCCAATGCTGACCTACATTCACTAAAGACAAAAAAAGAACTCCACATGCATTTGATCTATGAACTAACGGGTTAGAGATTTAATCAATCATACAATCAATATTCCAATAATGACAATCGCATATGGCAGGACGAGAAAAGCAATTATTTTATTAACTTCACAATGATACCTTACAATGATAAAGTCAGCTACTACTCCTCGATCCTAGTCCTGGGCTCTTCTCCCACTATCTTCCAACTGCTTTGGTCTATACTTCTCTTTTCACAGGGATGGATAAAGGTTGGGACAAAGGGAATGCTTAATCGGGTATAGTTTCTTTACTACGATTCTCCTCCTTTCAAATGGGACCCCTACCCCTTCTTTTGTAGGTTAGAAGGAGCTAGGTATTTGGTCGAACGATCGTCTATGCATGGCCGAAAGGTTTAGTTAACTTACCCAAAGTTGTGTGTTCTGTCAGCAACTTTCCTTTTTTTGGTGCTTTTATAGGTACATGCGGGTTGTCTTGGGTCAGCTCATGTGTACACACATGCAGTAATGGAGCAGGGTGTGTGGGCCTTTATAAAAGGGGTTTTTAAGAAGAGTTGTTCAGTAGTGTTTTGGCAAAGAAGGAATCTGAGATGGCCTAATGCCAGGTAAGCATGTCTTGTGCAAATTAGGGTTATAACAATAGTAAATCAAGGGAGAATGAACAAAGGTCTTGACCACTTGTCAAGGTTGGAACATGGAGAACAGCCACCTAGTTTAGAGGATGCACTGCCAGATGCACAGCTATTGGCCACTAGAAATATTGATGACCACTTCGCAGAGATAGCCCAATTCCTGTCAATAGAAATGGCACCTAGTGAATATACAATTCCCCATAAGAAATAGTTAGTAGTGCGCGTTGCAGACTTCTCACTTATAGCTGGACATCTATACAAGATGGGACCTGATGAGATATTGAGAAGGTGTGTTATGGAAGCATAACGACCACTAATCCTCTCATAAGCTCATGAAGTCATCGCAGGAGGACATTATGCATGAAAAGAAACTACGCAGAAGGTTCTTAGAGCTGGCCTTTGGTGGCCTACCTTACACAGAGATGCTAAGGAATACTCTAGAGCCTACAATGTATGCCAAAGAGTTGGGAAACCATCCATAAGAGATGAAATGCCATTAGCACAACAATTAATCCTACAAGCATTCGAGAAATGGGCAATTGATTTCGTTGGACCTATAAACCCACCAGGAAAGCGTACAGGAGAAAGGTACATAATTACTGTGACAAAGTACTTGACTAGATGGGATGAAGAAAGAGAAGTTAAGGATTGTAGTGCAACTATAGTTGCGTGCTTCATATTTGATGACATCATAACCAGGTTCAGATTCCTAAAGATCCTTATGAGTGATCAAGGTACACATTTCATCAATAAGACAGTTGAAGCCCTGACTAAAGAATTTGCAGTCCACCATCAGAAGAGCACACCGTACCATCCACAAGCAAACGAGACAGTTGAAGCATCTAACAAGGTTTTGGAAACAACACTAACCAAGATTTGCAGTGTGAACAGTTATGATTGGGATTTAAGAGTACCCGCAGTATTATGGGCCTATAGAACCACTTGCAAGAAACTAACAATGCATACCCCTTTTAAGTTAGTATATGGTCTTGAAGTTGTTGCTCCAATGGAATATTTGGTACCAAGCATGAGAATTGTTGCCTTTACAGATATGGATGACCCTGGCGTTGTTCAAGAGAGGTTGGCATAGCTGATTGAATTAGAGGAAGATAGATTGATTCCAGGATTCCATCAGCAGGTTCAGAAGAAAAGAGAGAAGGCATATCACGACAGGCACATTAAGAAGAAGGCATTTAAACAAGGTGATCTAGTACTGATATACGACAATAAGTTCATCAAACATCTGGGGAAGTTCAAAATGCATTAGCTAGGTTCGTATGAGATCACTTATGTTACATAGGGAGGAGTTGCGCAATTGAAAACTCTGGCTAGAGCATGGAAGGAAGGATTAGTGAATGAGAGTCGGTTGAAGTTGTACTATGACAACCAGCTGCATCGCAGCTCTCAATAGAAGCATGAAGAAAAGGGTTTATGTACCAGGTGCAGTTGAAACTGGGTAATAGACACAAAAAATATAGTATGCACAAGGAGGGAAAAGGAGACAAAGAGAAGAAAGTAGAGGTTGCACTACACAGTCTGAAATCAAAGTGAAATAGGAAGCTGAGATCTGAAGTGCCTCGGGATGAGTCACAGGTGAGTGTTGGGGGAATTTTGGCCCTTGGTTATGGAAGTACGCAAAGAACAAGGAATAAAAAGGAGAATGTGAACTTCACGGGAGACACAGTGACTGTTACTGGGTCAAAGTGAGCAAAAGAGAAGAAAATATGGAGCGAGGTAAGTTGTTGGATGAGGATATCAAGGATGACAGATAAGAAAKAAAGAAGGATCGTGGACAACTCAGCAAGCGGAGAAAGCCACCATTGGATGCTTTGGACCACCGRGCGAGAAGGAAGGAAAGACAGGCTGGCGAAGCCCTAAAAATAAGGGTCAAGTTGACCTAGGGTTTTGGTATTTAGGGTTTTGGACACCTAGGTTTCAGCCTAAGGATGTTGGTGAGCGATTGTAATGTATAAATAAAGGTCAAGAGGACCTGGGTTGGGTTTTTCATTTGATATTATTGTTGTTATCAGAGTTGTGAGAGGTTATTGTTGTGAGAGAGAGAGGTGTTGAGTGTGAGAGCCTTATTGTATTGTAAGATCTTCATCTAGGTGTGAAGATCAACCCTGCATCTCAGTGCACAAGGAGGGGAGAGAAAGAGAGGAGAAGACAAGAGATCTTCTAGCTAAGAGCGTAGGGCAGAACTATATGCTCCATCTTAATACATTATAAAGCATAGTTTTGTGGATGTAGCCCTAGGGAGAGGGTGAACCACATATATTTTGTGTTGTGTGTGATTGGTATTATGTCTCTGTCATTGATACATTGTGGTTGCATTACTATTTTAGATCTGATAAGTAGATGTGCATAGTATATCTAAGCTGGTAAGTGATATATGAACGTTGTGTTTTTATTGCGTTATATCCCCCTAATATTCCCCTTGGTTGTAGACATCTTTGTCTTGCAACCCCCCCATAACTACTTTGAGTGAGACTGCATCTACTTCACAGGTACTACCGAAAGGGTCAGTAGTTAGGACATGTTAGTGTGCTCTTGGAGCTGAAACCTGGGTCTGCCCCTGTGCCAACAAGAAGTATCCAGAAGAACCTCATCTCAACAGAGGTTTTCAAGCGGTTGGCCCCTGCCGACAACGCCGCACCCACAACCCTACACAATTGGATGGCTTATCCAAGGAAGCAATCTCTGCATCATCCAACAATGTCGACTRTTGTACTGCTTCAAGCCCTTCAAAGATGAGGTATTGTGTGATGTTKCTCATTTTGAAGTTTGTGATGTTCTTTTGGGCCAACCTTRTTTATGGAAATTTCATGTTGTATATGAKTCTAGGCCTCGTAGTGTTATTATTACTTTGAATAGGAAATTTTACAGGATACCCGAGGCAGTCCCACCTAGTGCTATTTCCTTGATCTCTGCCAAGAAATGCAGGAATGTCATCTCTCAAACGAGGAATTTTGTCGTCTTCGTGATTCTCTCTTAGAATGAGTGAAATATAACAACCACATCTAGGGTCTCTATGGCCGACCTCTCCACATAGCAAAAGAAAGTAGATAAGTTCATGGAATAATAGTCGTATATCTTCTCCTCACCTACCGGGGTACCTCTGCACTGTCAGGTCAAGCACCCCATCGATCTAACCCCCGATGCATCGCTACCCAATGTGCCAGTCTATCATCACTCTTTATTAGATAATGAGAATATCAAGCGACAGATACAAGAACTTCTCCACAAAGGGGCACATCCATCCCAGCTCATCACGTTGTGGGAGCCCAATCGTGTTGGTATAGAAGAAAGAATGAACCTGGCGAGTATGCATTGATTACTGAGATCTGAATAAAATCACAGTCAAAAACTAGTACCTAATTCCCTGAATCGACAACCTCCTTGATCAACTCACGAGGGCCAAATATTTTAGTAATATTGATCTGAATTCTGGCTACCACCAGGTCCGGATAGAATAGACAGATGTATGGAAGATCGCCTTCAAGTCAAAGGAAGGCCTTTTTGAATCATTGGTCATTCCCTTTGGTTTGACAAATGCTCCATCCACTTTCATGAGGATGATGGACGATATCCTACGACCATTCACCAATACTTTTGTAGTGGTGTTTTTGGATGACATTCTCATTTACAGAAAGAATTGGGTAGAACACTTGCAGCATATTCATCAGGTTTTGCACACCCTGTGGAAGCACAAGCTATACGCCAACTTGGAAAAATGCTCCTTCGACATGGAAAGGGTCCATTACCTAGGCTACATCGTTGATCAGCATGGCGTACATGTGGATCCATCAAAGATCCAAGTCATCTGTGACTGGCCAGCCCCAACCACACTCACTGAGCTTCGAAGCTTCTTAGGCCTTGCCAATTTCTACCATAGTTTCATGTTGGGATTCTCCCATATTGCATGGGCCCTCATCCAAATAACCAGGGGTGGTGGTAAGGTGAAATTTTCATGGGGTCGGTCCCAACAATAAGTGTTCAATGATTTGAAGAAGCGCTTATGCTCCGCCCCAATAATTTCACTACAGACCTACAACAACCCTTTGAGATCAAGATAGATGCTTCATATTATGTTGTGGTCATTGTTCTCACTCAGCACAACCACCCCGTGGCCTATCATAGTGAAACACTATCATATGATGTTCATAAGTACCCTACTTACAACGAAGAAATGTACTCCATTGAGAAAGCCTGCTTCCAGTGGAGACATTACATTCTTGGGAAGGAGACACTCATCCACATTGATCATAAGCCACTGCAGTTCATGCAGACACAAGGCAAATTGAAAAATGACCGCCATCAAAAGTTGTCCACATACTTGTAGAAATTCCACCTCAACATCAAGTATAAAATAGGAAGCACCAATCTCATCGTTGATTGCCTCAGCAGGCCGCTAGTCGCGAAACTCACCATGGTGCTAGACTTTTGTGGCCATGAGACCTCTAGATGGCCCCAACTCTATGAGATAGACCTGGACTTCGCCACCACCTACCAAATGTTGGGTGCAAACGCAGTTTTCATTAATTTCCATCTTCGGGATGGGTTGTTGTGTCGTCTGGGCCATATCTACATTCCATCAAGAGAGCGAGCGAAGCTAATTTGGGAAGCCCACTACAGTCTGGTAGCAGGACACTTTGGCATCAAAAATACAGTGGTGATGTTACAGAAACATTTCTACTGGTTGAAACTTCGACAGGAGGTCAACAAGTATATCAAGTCTCGCACTTATTGCACTATTTCCAAACCGACCACTAAGAAATAGGGAATGTACACCCCTCTTCCTACTGCTGACAGGCCATGGGAATCCATCTCAATGGACTACATGTCGGGCCTCTCATCCACCAAGTGGGGAATTGACTGTGTTTTTTTGGTTGTTGATCGCTTTTCTAAGATGGAAATTTTGGTTGCCTGCCAGAAGAGCATCACAACAGAGGCCACTGCCAAGCTCTTCTTTGAACGAGTCTGGGTAAATTTTGGAATCACACAAACCATTGTCTCAGATCGGAACATTCAATTTCTCAGCACATTCTGATCAAGCCTCTAGTCAATGTTGGACACTAAGCTCACCAAATTCACAACCTTCCATCCCTATATAGATGGCCAAACCGAGGTCGTAAATCAAATGATTGTGCATATCTTGCGCATGTGTAATTCCAAGAACCCTTTCACATGGGATGAGATTCTTCCCTATGTCCAACATAGCTACAACCGAGCCTTTCATAGCTCAACTGGCCACAGCCCCTTTCAGGTGGGGTTGGGATTCCAACCATTGGGTCCCATAGATGTTGCACTTCCCCTTGCAGTCACCTCGACCGACTCATCTCCTGCTCCAATTGAAGCTGACAAAGACACCCCGTTCATTGAACGGATCCAACACATCTGCCAACAGGTTCAGGATATCCTACAGAAGTCCAATGACAAGTACAAGCAGTTCCATGATCAACATCAGGTGCCACATAAGTTTCAGGTGGGCAACAAAGTTTGGTTTCACTTGCAGAAAGAACGCCTTACAAGACCCCATAGGAAGATTCACCCACTCTGTTATGGGTCTTACACAATCACCAAGTCTATGGGGGATAATGATTTTGAGCTCAACATTCCTCCTTTCCTTGGCCTGCACACAATGTTCAGCGTGGATCTCCTTCGGCCTTATTTCCCACCATTATTAGACACCTCAAAAGTAGCAGAACAGATGACACCAATAGAGCTCAACCCCAACTGCATACAACAGGCATCCAGTGATCATATTATGGACACATAGATCAAGGGAACTTGACACCAAAGGATCCAACTTTATCGAGTCATCAAAGCACAACATCCCCTGCACCAAAGCAAGTCGCTCACCCGAGGCCAAATTCAATAGAAATTTCCTCATTTGATGGGGGAACTCAACGCAATGGAGACCATTGCTTCCTAAGGAGGGAGGATTGATTCAGGTGGATATCAGTGGCCACCCACCTATTCCTCTGGCTCAAAAAACATCTTTCCACCTTGACATCTTTTCGGCAGTTTTTCAGGTTCCAAACTTCTGGGGTCATTTTAAGGCCCTAAACTATGTTTTTTGGGATTTTGGGCTGAGGTGATTGCCGAAGGCATTGAACTGGGCCAGTCGAAAAATTTTCTTCTCAGCTAAACCTTTCCAATGGGATATCGTGCGCCTAAAATGGAGATCGCATGCAAAAGTTACGACTTAGGGAAGTTGATGCACTAACTTACCCAAAAGGGGTCCACAAGAATTTTGGCGCTTCATCTCCTAGGGTTAGGTTTTTGGATGTCTAGGGTTTTTGAAATTCCTGATTATTGTAAAATGCCTTCAGAACCTCATTGTAACCATATTCTTGTGAATGAGCACAACCATCACATATCTTCTAAGAGATAAGCCACCACCATTCCAGCAAGCTTGTTTTCCGCTGCATTTTATAGTTTCATCTTATTTCCTTATTGAATACAAAAACAATTTTATTTTATCTTTGTTATTTTGTGTTAAGCATCTGTTAATAATATGTAGTCATTTTGTTATGCTCATAAAATATGGATCAGTCAAGGTATGACCTGGTTACACTTGTGATGCCACCTGGGGTCATTGTTGAGGGATATATGTTGGGAGGTGTAGGAAGACTAAAGTTTTCATACCATGAACTTGCATATTTAAAGAAGTTTCCAAAGTTAGCACCACATAATTATATGCACACATCCCTCAAACTGAAATCACTCATACTCATAGTCGAGCCACATGAATGGGAAACATGAATGCAACAGATAGGCATACTGAACCTATTGGAGATCTCACATTTTGGAAAAAGTGTAGAAATAAAAATTTGCATCAAATTATTTCTTAGTTGCATCCACAGAGGGTTCCTATGGTTGGACAGGGAAATGTCGATTGACACCCAAATAATTACAAGGATTATTGGATTATCATTAGTAAGGTACGACTCATTACCTTTGTTCATGGATAAGACTCATGAGAAATAACTAGCAGAGAGGGTGAAGGAAAAATACAACATGCAAAGAGGAGTGTGTGGGTTAGATGTAGCGATCATCAATGACGATTTTGTAAGGTTTACGGTGCAGGTGTTGGATTGAAAGTTACTAATGAAATGTCATAGATATTAGGTGGCAGCGGAATTAATAGCAGCAGCAAATAAGTGCATAGTAGGAGTACAGATGAACTGGGTAACTTTTTTGGTGAACCAATTCTTAATTGAATGCATGGAAGAATAGGAGAAAGCAATAGAGATCCATTATGATTGGCTATTGATTTTAATTGCATTAGTTGCTTGGAGGGAGTTGGAAGAAACACAGTTCCTATAAGGTATGCAACAATTGTTCCTGGCAGCAATATATGTTACTTTATGGCATAACAAGCATATGAACATAAAATTGGACAAAAATATCACCTTATGCATATATCAGGAGAAAATACGACAAGGCATTGAGGACACACTGTGTATTCTACCTCTGATAGTTGAATCATACAAATAAATAACAAAATTCAAGGCATGGATACACCACATGTATATTCAATAAAAGAGAGATCCAAATCAACAATGGTTTCCAACTAGCTATGGACTAACAGAACAAGATGTTAGCCATAACATCAATGAAAGGGAAGTAGAGTGAAAAACCCCAGTGACAGAAACAATGTAGAAGGAGACACCAAAACCAAAGAAGGATCAAGAAGAAGAACAGGAACATGAATAATGAGGGAATGGTGTAGGTGAGACTTAGGAAACAACATTGCACACTAGAGAGAAGAGAAAGTAGCACCCTAAGGAGAAATCAACACATAAGCACAAGAAGAGGAATGAATCAAAGAAATTAGTTATCTAGGCTCTAATTGAGGATGACTTGGATAATATTGGGGATCAGTTCAAATAATTAACTGAAGAATCATTTCTATGAGCTACGTAGAAACAAGAATAAATGCATACGAATGTGCAAGTGCAGATAGCTAAACTCCACCAGATTTTGGAATCAACCAGGATAGCGCCAATTCGAACAATAGAAGAAGAGAAGGAAAAAAGCACAAAAAATACAACAAAGTCATGACTGACGACATCTCATCCACCATCATCGTCAGTAGAGTGATAGGTCATGAATATATCCATAGGGGCCATAGAGTTCCTCATGGCAGAAATGCAGGAGTGTCCAAGCATTAATCCATATTGACTAAGTGTTTTCATAGATACCAGTGAATGTGTTTCACAACTTGTATACAAATGTTACACACATGAGATCCAGTTGCACACAAAGTCAACGTCTATGGAGTTGGCCAAAATAAATGCAGACAATGATGCACTACATGTAGAATACAGTAAACTCATATTGGAACTAAAGGAGGTTGTGCAAAAGACAACAAGGTTGCAACAAGAATTACATGAGGTATACAACAACTTCCCATAAATACCAATGGAAGTATATGCTCATGTGTAAGAGAAAGTAACAAAGATAAGCAAATCCATTCTTGGATTTTGCACAAAAATAGTAGATCGGGAAGCTCTTACAATGATAAGTACCCCACCAAAGGAAAGGGATAAATGAGAAAAGAAAGTTATGAAAACCATAGAGAATATTAGGAGCTTGTATGAGGAACACACAAATTTGTATGAAGAAAGTACACAAGTGTGGACTCAATTTTTGGAGAATGTAGAGCTACAAGAATTAGAACAAAGGTTATAAATTGCATAGGAGAAGGCATATAAATTCAAAGAAACAATGAGCACTCTAACATCGGAAGAATAAATGACTTCCATAGTTGAGAACATAAATTTGTACCTCGATATCAACCAAATAAGAGTTGAACAACCAACTCTCACACAAAAGCATGAGCCACTGTAGGTGGAGGCCTTTCGGGTAACAAAAGAACTTGCAGTTACACAAGGCATAGTGAAGCAAGAAGTGCAAGATAACATAGAGAAAATAAATACACCCATTAACACATAGACAATTGAGAATAAAGAATATTTTGGAGCAAGAGGCACACACAAATGAGAAGGTCACAACTGCAAAGGAAACTTTTGAGAAGTTCATTGTGACATGGAAGGGAGCATAGAAGAAGGATTGTGTGGCTCGGGATAAGCCACAGGTGAGTTTTGGGGGCCTGTTGGGACATGATTTTGGGATCATTTTTGGGAAGTGCACAATGTGTGCAAAGGAAGGAAATATAGTTGGTGCACTTTCAAGGATCAATGCACGCAAAGGAAGGAAGACCATTGAAGCTGTTAGGAATTTTGGGTCCATTGACAAGGGATAAGCCCTAGAGTAATTGTATAAATATGTAAGGGTTTTGGGATAGAGGATAGGCAGGGAAAAATATTAGAATATAATTAAATGTAAGAGAGTGGAAGTATGCAATGTATGCGAGTATTTAAGAGTGAAGAGCGATAGAGATGGATAAAGGGATAGGAGAACAACAATGGCATGATGTATGAGCGCAGAGTGCATATTTTGTAATGAATGATCCTGAATAATATAATAAGAAGTCGACCATTGTGGATGTGGCCCATCTTGGGTGAACCACGTTAAATATGGTGTCTCTGTGTCAAGATGTGTTTATTTTTATATTTATTGTGCGCATATGATATAGACTATTATTTCGAATATGTTGCATGTTCTTATGTTTCTGCACACATGATATAATAGATAATGAACTAATGATAAGTATAATGATTATGATTATTGTCTCCCATCCCTTCGTCACTGTGGAAACATGGTTCATGTAGTTCCCATAGATACCTTGGGTGAGACTTCACCTCCTTGTGGGTGATGCAGAAAGGG
>JASDQU010106607.1:9196-32781 GCA_032191745.1 Picea mariana | reverse complement strand
GTGGTGCTTCTTCATTGGGTACATGTTAGAACAAGAGCCAATGAGAGGCTACCAAGTGGAAAACGAGTACGTGAGGGTCATTTTATTTTTAAAGCGGGTATCCGAGGATCCAAAAATCTTATTCTTTGCATGAGGGGACTTATAAGAAAGTCTCAAATCTCGGATGTCATATATTCAAGGATATTTGAGGAATTTTGATGAGAAAATATCTGGGGGGCTTTGAGAAAGGCCAGATGGTTGGATATCTGGTCCTTTTTCATAGTGGTTAATTAGTAGGCCCTATTCCTACATGGACATAGAGAAATGTCGAGAGAACCGCTTAGGCTAGCACTAGTACGCATGGTCCACATGGTTCTAGGTGGCACAGTGACACATCAACGAGATGGAAAATTGCTTAGAAACTTTAGAGAAGAATAACTTTATGCTTCGAACTCAGTTTTTGGAAAACAAGTAGTCGATGGAAATATCTTGGAGAAAAACATCCATCGATGCACCCATAATTTTGATTTGAGAAGTAGATTTTATGGTCAAATCAAAAGAAGATGACTAGTGACCTTAAAGAGTAGAAAACTTTGTTATAGATAGTTTTTCTTGTTGAATTAAAGGTACAAAATGGGAGTTGATTCCTATAGGAGTGTTACAATCTTGGAGGATTCCCATAGATCTTTCATCCATGAGGAAGAATTTAGAAGATTGCATGTCAGCATGGGGAAAATGCAGAAGTAGGGTGGAGCCAGTGGAGATGGTTGAGCTATGAAGAGACTATAGAAAGAAGTCCAGAGCCATAGAGAAAATATGAGAGGAGAATTTCTTGGAAGTAGATAAATAAATGTTTTCCAGTGGCAATGCTTGTTACATAAATACTATGACAGGAAGGTGAAAGAGTTCTTGGAACTCAAATTGGAAAGCATGACCATGGAGAGCATAAGAGAATATTTTTGGAAAATTCTAAGGTAGGTGGACCTCATTCGGTTTGGAAAGGTCAATATTTAGAGGTTATTGAGTGGGTTGTCATTGTCCTACAAGGACAAACTCAATTTGATGAACCCGGAAATCTAGAAGTGGACATAAGGAAGGCTAAGTATTTATTTGAGTAGACTAAAGGAAGTTCAAAGGGAAGATGAGCATATCAAATGTGGATGCTAAGTAAGAAATACCATTGCATGTGTAGAATGGTACACATGGGGGTGAAAGAATAAAACATGAATCCAACATATGACAAATGCCATTGCATGCACAGAGAGTTAAAGTAGACCTCCTTAGTAAAAAGGTAGAAATATAGTGAAGGTGGCAAGGTTTGTTGCAAGAGAAAAGAAATAAAATCCTCTTATAAACTAGATTTCGCAGTGGAAGCAAGGTAAAATTGGGGAATTCTTTCATGAGTGGAAGCAGTACCCCATAATATATATTGGTGGGAAATGCAAGGCAGTCCAGTTGGACTTGGATAGAGGGTGATTAGCAAGAAGAACAAATCAACAAGAAGCTACAGGATTTCAACAACATAAACAATCAATTAATGTTGAAATAGAGATGTACTGAAGTGCATAAGGAAAAGGACATCATACTTATGAATATGCCTTGAAGTCTCATGCTAATAATAGTGAATGATTGTAAGGAAGACTAATTTTTAAATATTCATAGATATTCATGTATATCTAATGAAGGTATGCCAGTGATAATCATCCATCCACACTACCGTGGAAAATTTTGAGTGAAGGGATGAAAATGTCATGTGAAGGAAACTTATGAAATTATTATGGAATTATAGGTGAATAGTTGAAAAGTTAGAGTTTAATACTCATGAGTGGACTTGATTCTTTCGGGAAATAATAAAGGTGCAAAAAGAAGTTGCATGTTGAGATAGCCCCATGAGGAGGGACTGTATAAAAACTATGTTGCAAGGATATAGCCATACATTTGAGGTCTGTGGAGAGATAAAATGTGAATTGCAGAATCCTTATATATATACCCAAGAAACATGGATTACATTTTAAAATATGCATGTGTGGAAGGCTACATATGTTGAAGCAAAATTTAATCAGTCTAACTCTCCTATGGGTCATGTGCAAAATGCACTTGTTGTGATGTAATTCACGAGATAGCCATGATTTTTTAACTTCTTGTTGTATCCAAGGAAGGAGGGATCTATGAAGTAGAATAGGTCGAGATGAACTTGACTAGAATTCTTGGGGAAAAGAAGCATACAATAGGAACATAATTCATAAAGGGTTCTGGAAAGAACTCATACTTGCTAAGAATTCCAGACTGTGTAGAGGAATTGAAGGAAGGGTTGGAGTTGTTGAGGAGATAGTTGTTAATGGTAGCAATATCGGGAAGAAAGTAGTGTCAAGGAAGCCACCTTTATTGTTAGTGGTGTACAAATTAGCAGAATGACTGTGCATAAGGATGCAGAGATATAGAATAAATCAAGGACAGTTGCATGGGGTGAAAGAAGTTAAAACATATGTGCACTAGAATGCATAGTGGAACTAAGGCATGATGCATATAATAAAACTATAATGCATTTGCATGAAGTAGGCATGATGAGATTAAATGCTTGATGCATATTGATGTGGATTATGCATGTGGTTATGCCTGAACATGCTTGTGACATGATTGTAGACTAAGAGTAGTCTATTGTTATATGTGAAATAATGTTTTCATTATTTTAATGTGACTAATGATGGATTGTATATCCAAGAAAAAATTTTACAACGTGGCTGAAAATGTTGATGATGCTACTACATATGACAACCATCCATATGAAGAAAAAAAGGAGATGGCAAGAATGTTGATCCAAAGATTGGTGAATGAAGCATGTAAGCTTCTATAAAATATCAATTGATTGGATAAACAACCATGCAAGTATATGATTTCTTATAATGCATAATTTCTTAAGGTAATTGAGGTAATAATTCCTTCAGTTAAATTTCAATATTTGAATTGGTGAGAAAAGACAGAGGGCCTTGAGTATTCTATTGATGCTTGAATGCATTTATGAAAAAYGTAATTGCATATTGTGGGTGTTGGTTATGAGACCATAACCCACTCAAGTCATGAGATATCCTCTTGATGTCGCATTGTATTCCATTAGGGATGGCCATGATATAACGCCATACAACACCATACAAGTTYCTAATGGTCTTCCCCGGTGTAATTGATGTTTGGGCCACAACCTCTTTTCCGACATTGAATAGCGCTAAGGAATTATATTCCTAGTGTTGTGTATGGGTTGAAGAGGAAGGTATCYAAATGATCAAGAAAGTAATTTGGAAGAGTTTGGATAATGCATTAAAGTGTGGGATACACCTTCCAATTCACCATGGTGGAATACATGACATGGACATCTGGTATTATAGAGTCAATGTAAGGATACATTGTCTAGATGTGGCCATGGGTATTGGCACATTGGTTTTAATTTTTTGGTAAAATTTGATTGCATTATGAAAATTTTGGGTGTTGATAATACAAATGTGAGGAATGATGGTTTCATTCCCTTTGATGTAATTAACAAATAAAAGTGTTAGATAGCTAGAGAGGTAGTGGAGATCATTCAATGTAAGGTGGACTAGGTCCACTATATTATTAAATAAGTTCCACTATGGTAGTTAGATATAATAAATGGGTAGTTAGATATAATAAATGTAATAGGACTTCTTAGAAGGTTTTGCTTCTGGAAGATTCCTCCTCTAGAATGTTCTTAGGTGATGGTAGCACTATATAAAGGGGTTCAAGCAATGTAATGGGACATGAAGAAAAGTATTGTATTTGGAATAGTAGCTCAATAGGAGGAATCCCCCTCGAAGAGGAAAGTGAATAGGAGAGGATCTCTTCCATAATAGGATACATTGTATGGTGTTTCCCTACCTCAAGGGTTTGATATAATAAAGTGGTGGTTTTCTATATTGTTTCATATATCTTGTGTGGTGATTGTATTCAGATATATTTGGTACTATTGTATTATTTTGTATTCAAGAATTTGGTACATAACAAGTGGTATTAGAGAACTTTGCTTGGCAGGAAGTGTGGGCAAATATTTTTATTTTTTACAGATTTCTTGTTTTGGAAAAAAAAAAGGGTCGTGACATTTCATACAATTTATATAGGTTTTGGTGTAAATTTTTCAAAACTTGGTTGTATATATGATTTCCTCTCAGAAACACACCCAAGTTAAAAAAAAATCGTCTGAAATGGAGTCTGGGAAGTCAAGTTATTTGCATTTTAAAATTTACAATTTTTAGGGTTTTTTTTTCGCGGACGGTTGTATGATTTGTCTGGTTTCCATAGCATATAGGGATGAATTTTTTAAAACAAAATGCAGATCTTAGTTCATGTTAAAATTTCACCCAATTTCAAAAAACAAATCGTCCAAATCAAAGCTCTGGAAGTGAAGATATCACTGATTTAAAATCAGATATTTTTTAGGGTTTTCCATGACGGCGGTGGTACTGCAGAGTTCATAACTTTTCATAGGGTGCTCAGATTGCTACTAGATAAATACCATTGGATAAATTATTTTAAAATATTTTTTTGGTATATTTTATGTTGTTTTCCAATGGTTATTTCCTCTCAAAGCCTCAAAGAAATTCTACAGATGACTGAAGCATTCAAATCCCAAGTGAATGACACATTGCATGACCGTGTAGATGGCCTCACATTGCATGACCTTGCAGATGACCTCAAGGATAGTTTTCATAGTATTAAAGATTCATTGGATAGAATGCAGGAGATATTTCATATGGCGTACATCAGGGATGAATATAATCAAGAAATATATACTTGGTATGATTTTGAGGCCGATTGCGATGATTGGTATATGGATAGTTGTCATTTATGGAATGATAACCACTTTCATATTTTATTTGATGACTTTAATCCACCTTTTGTAGAGAACCTCAATGTGACAAATTGGGAGCCAATTATTATTATTTGTATCCACATGACAGGTGTCAGTCTTTGGAGCATCATTTTCAGTTGGTTATTGGGTTCTGAAATATTCCGCAGGGAGTTCACATGAGCACTTTGACATGGGTTTTAGGATATTTAGACACTTAGGAGTTAGTTAAGATCTACTTGGTCTAATGTGTCATTAGGTAAAAGTGTGTTTCTTTAGTATGCATTATTTTGCATTTGTAGTTAGGAAATCTGACGGTCATGATATKTTCTCGACATAGAGTGATCTGACGGTTCATACTCTCCTCGATCTTAACAGCCATTGATATGTGGCTTAACACCCGATTGGTCCATGATCTCTATTTAAAGAGCATGGAGGTTCATTTACCRATGATCAAAAATCTCTTGTAAAATCTCTCTGTAATCTTTTTCTTTGCATTAATAAACTGCTCCAAGTGACCGTGTTGGTTGGGGCCGTGAATGTTTCTTCGTAGGGGTTTTACCACGTGAAAACATCAGTGTGTTGATTTTTAATCTGGTTATGTGAGTGATTACTAAAGGTGTTCGTCCATTGTTGGAATACATGTGTTGTCGAACATGGTATCAGAGATTGTTTGAAGACCCACTCCTGTTGTAGATCGAGATCGTGAAGCCGAGTTGCCTCATCTCCATTTTATTTCATCTTCGTACATTTTTTGGTTCAAAGGACTACTCCATTGCTTTCGGAGCACTCATTTTAGTCAGGAACACTTTTCGTTTCACTCGAAAAGGTTTCTATTTTCCCAAGATACGGCCATTACAGTGAGATCCAGAGGTATAAAGCCTGAATACACATTTTTTTAAATTTTTGCAAAGTATTATTTTGGTTTTATTTCGGTTTGATATTATTTGTTTCTCGGTAGCTACTCTTTTAGATCTACATATTCTCTTTGCCCTGCATGCTATGCGATATCAGAAAATCAGAAACAGATAGGAAAAGGTGCATCTTCCGGGTAAGCTAACCGAGATCTAACCCTTGTTGTCATCGAGAAGCAATTTTTTTTTCTTGTGTGAAAAGATTCTTTTTTAGCACACGCTCCAAGGTCGTCTTCAACAAAAACAACAATCCTCTTGCGAAACAATACAATATGTTTTTCTAGACCATTTGGTTAAAAGTTGTCTTATTAAGTAAGAGGTCTTGAGTTCAAGTCTCTCTTTTGTTACTTTTTTTGAAAAAGTTAATGATAAAATTGTAAAGTGTATTTCACTTCAAGTATAAAAGTGAATCACTATAAGTAGCTTTAATAGTTTATTTTAGAGTTATTTATTTTGCATGAAGTAACTTCATTGTAAAATTGATCCCCACTTCTCTTTATAAAAGTGGGTCACTTCATAAAGAAGCTTACACCACCACGTGGTCCTTTGGTTACCGTTTATGCCTTTTTTTAAAAGGGAATAGCTCTCACATCTGAAGTCCATTTTAAGTGTCATTTTTTTTAAAACCGCATAACTTTTTGAGATCTTTCCATCCAAATCATCAGTTTCAATTTTTAAATCCATATTATCTACATATTTAATATGGATTCTACAAGTAATCTCTTACTTACCATCACTAACTACTTCTAATGGAAATCCCATATGGAGGATTTATTAAGAAGTAAAGGCTTGTACCGAATTACCTTGGGAAAGTAAACAACATCCACTGATGTTGATAAGAAATCCAAATGGGATAATAGGAATCACGAAGCACGTGGATTAATCAGAATGTCCATATCTCCTGATTTAAGGTTCCACCTTCAGTCAATTGATCAACCCAAAGAAGCTTGGGACAAGATTGAATTTGTGTTTGGTAAACACAATATTATTCAAGCACAACAGTTATAAAATCAAGTACTGACTTTAAGTTCAAATGTTTTTTCTTGCATTGAAGACAATCTATCTAAGTTTAAAACACTTAGAAATTTATGTGAAGAATGTAAGATAAAGATAGAAGAATATCGTTGCATCTATCTTATTATTTCTAAGCTAGGTAGTGCATATTTTATGTTTGTATCTACCTTTTATGCCATGCAAGAGGCTCTAGGGACAGCTTATAAAAAACCCAGTCTTGAGAACTTTTGTGATACTTTGATTAGAGAACAAGATAAGCTTGTACAACTTGGCGTGATCAGCACTGCAGGTACCTCTAATAAATCCTTAGTCATCCGTCAGAAAGATAAACCCAAGAATCCCAAGAATCAACATCCTCACCACAACAACAAGCACTATAAGGCTCCCAAACCCACTCAGACATCTTCCGCTCCTAATGGTGACAAAGGAGAAAAATATAAAAGTAAGAAAACTAACAGACATTGCAATTTTTGTGATAAAGATGGCCATGATGAGTCCAAATGTTTCAAGAAGATGGTAGCTTTAGAAGAAAAAATGAAGAAGCACAACATCAGTATTGATTCTACTTATTCTTCTTCTTCTCATGGACATGCACTTTCAAATTCTAATTTCTCCTTCAATACAACTTCTACTTCTACTTTTGATGAGTGGCTTATTGATTCTGGAGAATCTTATCATATGGCTAAGTATAGAGACATATTTTCTACTCTAAATGAATGTAACACCAAAAAATGTTTGTTGGTGATGATAGATATCTTAGTGTTGAAGGATATGGAACAGTTCAAGTAGAAAATGGTCATTTCAATGATGTATTATGTGTTCCAAGTCTTTCTTGTAACCTTCTATCAGTATATCAAATCACTCATTCAGGTGAAGGTAAAACCGTAGAGTTTTCACCTCACCAATTTGTAATCAAGGATCTAAAAGATCCTAAGAATGTTCTTGCAACTGGAATTGATAATGATATTACCAAGTTGTACAAGTTTGACAACTTTGGGTCATCATATTTTTCATCAGTTTTTGTTGCTCATAGCGATTACTTGAGCAAACTTTAGCATGAGTGGTTTGGTCATCTAAACTATCGCTCATTGCAGCAAATATGTAATCAACAGATGGTGACATATCTTCCTCTTGTTTCATGCAGAGATGGTGTTTTTGTCGGTTGTGTTCTTGGAAAACATCATCGGGATAGTTTTGACAAACATGCCTCGGGCCCTTTGCAGCTTGTTCACAGTGATTTGTGTGGTCCACTTTCTTCTCCTTATTTTTCTGGGTGCAATTATTTCTTAACTTTCATTGATGAATTTTCTAGACATACTTGGGTTTACTTCTTAAAACTTAAGAGCGAAGTTTTTGACAAGTTTTTGGCCTACAAGGCCCTTGTAGAAAAGAAATCTAGACATCAAATTCAAAGGTTAAGAATAGATAATGGAGGTGAATATGTGAACAATAATTTTACAAGTTACTGCACTACACATGGAATCCAAATGCAACACATTGTTCCATATACACCACAACAAAATGGTGTTGTTGAGAGAAAGAACAACACATTAAAAGAAATGGATAATTATATGATCCAATCTAAGGTATTAAGTCTAAAGTATTGGGTGGAAGGAATCAACTGTGAAAATTACATAGTAAATCTCACTACCACAAAGGCTCTTAGAAATATAACACCGGAAGAAGCTTGGACTAAAATTAAACCAAATGTAAGTCACTTCTGTGTATTTGGTAGTATAGCATGGGCTCACATGCCTAATGAGAAAAGGAAAGAATTGCAGCCTAAAAGTGAGAAGTGTATATTTGTTGGTTATTTTGAAGATGTCAAAGGTTACAGACTTCTTCAACCACATTGTAATGAAATTATTATTAGAAGAGATGTTAAATTTGATGAAAATATCTTGGCCTACGATCCTAATTCGACATTTGTACCTTCTTTGGCCTGCGAGCCTAATTTGACGGTTATACCTTCTTCAGCCTGCGAGCCATCTTTGGCATTTGTGCCTTATTATGTTCTGGTTTCTTCTTCAGATAATGATAGTGAGGATGAAAATCTACCTCCGCATGCTCACCTTCCTCCAGATGAGTCCTTTGAACTTGAACCATCACCAACTCCATTACTTTCTAGATGGGTTCGTTCAACATGAGAAGCAGTTGGTGATCTTGTTGGTGATCCTTCAAATCAACATCAAACACATTCACAGTTCCAGCGAGCCTCTTCTCTTTTGGCCCAAGTTTCAGAAACTCATGATCCAGAGACATTTGCAGAAGGTTCAGGTCATCCATATTGGGATACATCAATGAATGAAGAGTATCGTTCTTTAATGGAAAACAATACTTGGGATCTTGTACCTCTTCCAAAAGGAAGAAAACTTTTCTGATGTAAATGGGTATAAAGAACTAAGTATGAATCAGATGGAAGTGTTGAAAGACACGAGGCTCGATTAGTTTCCAAAGATTTTCTCAAGTTGAAGGAATTGACTATAATGAAACCTTTTCCCCTATAGCCAAAATGAATTCCATCCGACTTGTTCTTTCCCTTGTTGCCTCACATAAATGGTAGGTCCATCAGATGGATGTTAAATATTCATTATTGCATAGAGATTTGGAAGAATAAATCTACATGGAACAACCTCCTGGCTATGTCTAGAATGACTCTAGCCTTGTTTGTCACCTTAAGAAATCTCTTTATGGTCTTAGTCAAGCTTCCTGAGCTTGGTATGCCAAAATGGAAATATTTCTTATTGCCATTGGATGCTTTAGATGTCATTCTGATCCTAATGTCTATACCAAGAAAATAGGAAGCCATCTCATAATCCTTGTCCTTTATGTTGATGACCTTATCCTTATTGGTAGTGACTCGAAAATTTTAAACCATGTGAAAACCATCCTTAAGAAGAAATTTGAAATGATAGACTTTGATTTTTTTCACTATTCCCTTGGCCTCCAAGTTTTGCAAACCAATGAAGGAATTTTTCTTTCCTGATACAAGTATGCTTGTGACCTTCTTCGACGCTTTCACATGGATGATTGTAAACCATCCCCTTCTCCCTTCCAGTATGGAGTCAATCTTTTTTCCACCTATACTTCTCCCGAAGTCGATGCAACATTGTACCATCAGTTAGTTGGTAGCCTCTTATACTTGACTCATACCCATCCTGATATTTCTTTTTTTGTTGGTCTTGTTGCCCGGTATATGCAAACACCCCCTGAAACCCATGTGAAAGTTGCTAAAAGGATACTTCGTTATGTCTATGGTACAGTTCTGTCCAGGGGGGACTCCTTTATTGGTTGGTTTCACTGATTCAAATTGGGTCGACAACCCTGATGATCGAATTCTACTGTAGGTTATGTTTTCATCCTTGGTTCAGGACCTGTCACTTAGGCCTGTAAGAAAAAACATGTTATTTCACTTTCTTCATCAAAATAAAAGTACCGAGCAGTGGTAAATTCAAGTCAGGAAGCCTTGTGGCTTCGACAGATCCTTTCAGAGTTTGGATTCCAGCAGTATCATCCGACCAGCCTTTGGTGCCACAATCAAAGTGCCATCAAGCTTGCCAAAGACCCAGTTCAACATCAGTGTAGCAAACACATCGACCTCCACATGCACTTCATCAGAAATCTCATTCATGATCAAGTTATTGAAGTTCTCTTTTTCCCTACAAAAGATCAAGTTGCAGACATTTTCACAAAGTCTCTTATAGAAGTGAAGTTTTCCAAACTTCGATCTATGTTAGGAGTTCAGGAAGTTTTCATTAAGGGGGGATAGGCTCTAATTACTCCTTCCTTATCCTATTGTGTCACCATTGTAAATCCGTCAATCCTATCCCAATTTTTTCTTAAGGGGGGATGTTAGGATATTTATACACTTAGGAGTTAGTTAAGATCTACTTGGTCTTATGTGTCGTTAGGTAAAAGTGTGTTTCTTAGTGTGTTTCTTTAGTATGCATTAGTTTGTGTTATTGCACAGTTTGTAGTTAGGGTAAAATTTGGATGAAAGGATGTCAAACAGGCATAACTAAACCAATCCCACCACTTTCACCTCAATGGGAATGTTCTTTCTATTTAGGGAGGTAAGGCCCAAGGGAGACGTCCCCAGTGACCTAGGGTTTTGAGAAGGAAAAGGGTTAGCAAGGCTAAGTGATAATTTCCCCCTCACAAGTTACCACAAATCATAAAGTTCGGCTTATATCTAATAAATATGAAAGATAACCAGAAGTAATAACCAATAAGAGTACCTACCTGAGACAAAGAAAAAATGAAACTACATGCGCAAGCTTGCTTACTAGTTAGTGCTTCATATAATCAATGACTTTTTGATAATAAGCAATTGATAAATGATATTATTTTTGAAGAAAATCAAAGTTATACAATGACAATGATTACAATATATATATATATATATATATATTCACTATTCACAATAAATGCTAATGAAGCTTCATAATAAACAATGGCAATTTATCATCAATGTAACAATGCTTGAAGCAATGCTTTAGCTATTCATTCAATTGCTTGAAAGACAAATAGATGTTGCGATGAATATGTTTATAGCACAAATAGAAGGTAGTGGCAATAGGGTTATAAGATTAGTCTAAGCTAGGGTTAAAAATGTTAGTAATTTCTCAAAGTGTTTGTTTGTTTTGAAGTTGTGATCAAGCCACTCAAGAAATAAGGTATTAGACAAGTGTGCTACTAGGAAATATGGAGTCAAAAGAGGCCGCAAGGTTGAAGGATTGAAATGATAATGAAGGACCAAATACAAGAGGGGTAAGTGTTGAGGTGTTGCTAAAGAAAGGCCTCAACAACGAAACCCTAGGGGAGAGAGGCTCACTAAGGTGTAGAAACCCTAGGCCTCAGTTCTCTCTCCTCCTTCTTTATCCCAATGGCAATAATAAAATGGATAGATTGAATAATGATCGATAAAGTCTAAGACAAGAGAGTTTCTAAGGGATGTGTTGCTAAAGCAAGGCTTCACTAGACAAACCCTAGGGAAAACAGCTCACCAAGGTGTAGAAACCCTAGGCCTTGTTGTGTTTTCTCCTTCTTAGCTCAACAACAAGGATAAAAATGGCTAGGTTATAGAAGAATAGTAGTAGAGTGTTGCTATGGAAAGGCTCTATATATCTTTAGCAAAATCAAATTGGTCTTAACTTGGTAGGGACATGAGAAAAGGACCTTTAGCATGTGCTTGTCCCCTAGGGTTTAATTCAGCAAATTATAGTAATAAATGCAAGAAAACAACACTACAACCGTTCAATCAAGAAGTTTTGCAAAAATTCACTTACATTTAACCAAGAAATCACATAGCCATATCTTAGTTGTAAACCTTCCGCCAAGAAGAAATGCCAAAAATGCCAAAAAATTCTTCCTCCAACAAGTGCGCCTCAAAATTTCAGCCAATAACCCTAAGAAGGGCACAAATTTCAGACCTCACTAATGAGTGAGTGAAAGATGATGAAAAAATGAGAGTAAAAACCCTCAATTTATACAGCAGCAATGACCTTAATTACTTTTTAGGTCATCAAAAGGCCTACAAGGCCAAAATACACAAGAATATTGTTTTACATTAAAATGTCATAAACTAAAACCCTAATCAAGCTAAAGCAAAACATCATGCCCCTTCTAGGTTGACATTAGCCCTTTCTAGGGAAAATGCAGCCTCCTTGAGAAAAACGTTATCCGTCCTTGGGCTTCTCCAACCTGCCACACATGCCAAAACTACCTTGTCTGCCTGCAAAAACGTCCATTAAGTTGGATGATGTCATGAAACTCCTGGATGACGTCCTGGGCCTTCCAAGGCCAACGTTCCAATGAAGAGGGAACAACCCCCCGTAGGTATAGGTCTTTTTAGCTGCCTCTGGTGGATCCTTATACTCTTCCCTGGTACAAATGCTATGCCTTGTCTCTACCCCCTGTTGGGGTCTCAACATCCATCAAGTGGGCTCTTCAGCCCCATGGAGGCTCGAACTAATCATCTCCCCATGTGGACCTGTCCAACGTGGTACCTGTCCAGTGGGCATGATCCTTCATATCAATAGATACGCCCTCCATGGGCTCATAAATCACAGGGATCATAGCAATGTCAACCAAATCTAATCATCAATATTATTAAACATATGCATAAAACCCCTTTACCCCAATCTAGTGCTCAAAGACATTATACAAGTATGCAATGCAAGTTTGGAGAAAGTGACAGGACGTCCTATTGGGATAATGTCTACTGGAAGAGGGATGTTTCTGGAAAGGATTAAATCCAAGTTATGTAAGTGTGTGAGGTGTATGGGGATGACTGGACAAAAGGTGCAGTGATATCAGGGATGGCTTATCGGTGGGTGCCTCTGTGGAGGGTGAGTTGCACCTGTCATGGACGCAAATTTTTCCAAGCCCATTCATGCCTTTTATCTTCATTATTTTTCTTCCAATAGGCTAGTTGAAGGACACTTCCCTGGCTTGGTGACCAGTGGTGGAAATGTTAGCCACAATCATTTCACAGAAATGAGAAGGTTGGCTCATGATGAGACCCTCTTTCTCTTGGCTATGCCACCAAGAGCCACTACCCTAGCATGGTGACCAGATGTCGGTAGTGTCATACCACTAGATGCTCATGGGCCTAATAGGTTGGCTCGTGATGATACCCCCTATCCTCTAACCAGGTCTTGTCTTAGTGTTTTTTATATTTTTCTTTCTTTTTTCTTTCAAGAAGCTATTCAAGGGACACTTCCCTGGATTGGTGACCAATGATGGCAATGTTACCCACAATCACTTTTACAGAAATGAGAAGGTTGGCTCGTGATGAGACCCCCTTTCTCTTGGTTATTCCACCAAGAGCCACTACCCTGGCATGGTGACCAGATGTTGGTAGTGTCATACCGTTAGGCACCCATGGACCTAATAGGTTGGCTCATGATGAGACCCCCTATCCCTCAACTAGGTCTTGTTTTATTATTTTATGGGTCCCTCTGTTTCTTGCTGAGAAGATTTTTATTTCTTTCTCAGGGATCCCTGGGCGAAGCATCTCGAGGTTTTATTCTTAGGATTTTATTTTCAGTTGTTTTTACCCCCCAGGCCTTTAGCCCATTCTTCCCACAAGGTAAGGTACAACCCCTAAATGATTGGCTAACCCTATGCTCAGACCAGTGTAAATGGGATGGGTGAGCAGGAAATAAGATGGAAAGTGGTATGTATGATGGGAAAGGATGATGTATTTTCAAAAATCCCCCCAGTGGCAACTCAAAACCTATGGACACAAGCTTTCTAGGGCATCATGTCATTCCCCCCATACATGGTCAAGTGGGAAAGTATAATATCCAAGCACTCATTAGAAACAAAGGAATCAAATGCACACATTCAAAGGTTTTGAGGATCAGAGTGACACATACCATGATACCCAAACTCATTACCTCATGGAGAAAGAACCATCTCTGATACAGGACCAAGCCAAAGGTGATGGAAGTTGGTGTTGTTGTTGACAAAGTGGAGACACTAAAAGGGAGAAAAGATGGGCCCTCCATGGCCATGCTCAAGTCGATATGGCTCTTGGTACTCCATGTCTAGGACCTGTGGGCCTCGAGACATAATCTCCTAGTTATCCCTGAAAGTGGGGGATAATAGTTTGCATTTGTAGTTAGGAAGTCTGACGGTCACGATATGTTCCCCACATAGAGTGATCTGACGGTTCATACTCTCCTCGATCTTAACGTCCATTGATTCATGGCTTAACACCTGATTGGTCCATGATCTCTATTTAAAGAGCATGGAGGGTCATTTGTCGATGATCGATTGTGAGAAAATCTCTTGTAAAATCTCTCTGTAATATTTTTCTTTGCATTAATAAGTTGCTCCAAGTGGTCGCATTGGCTAGGGTCATGGATGTTTCCCCATAGGGGTTTTACCACGTGAAAACATCTGTGTGTTGATATTTGATCTGGTTATGTGAGTGGTTACTGAAGGTGTTCATCCTCTGTTGGAATACTTGTGTTGTTGAACAATGGGACCCGAGATTACGATGGCGATTGGACTACTTCAGCATGGTGGCTTTCTTTTCTACATGGGACCTTAGTTCTCCAGTCTTCTTCAACATTATGGTCCATAATTATCCATGGGACCCTGGTATATGGTTGTCCACCCTCATAACAAGCATTGAGGACAAAGCTTTCATAAGAGGGGTGGAATGTTAGGTAGCTAGAGAGGTAGTGGAGGCCATTCAGTGTAAGGTGGACTAGGTCCACTATATTATTAAATAAGACCCACTATCTTGTTTGGTGATTGTGTTCAAATATCTTTGGTACTATTGTGGTATTTTGTATTCAGGTATTTGGTACATAACAAAAAATGAATGAATTGTTAGAATAAAATAATTATGAAATCACTTTATGGGTTGATTGTAAATGTTACAAAGAAATGATAATATGCATGAACACTGACAATTGTTTGGCTAAGGAAAAAAATTGAGAAATTTCAGAAAATGGTCTTGGATATGGAAATGTCATAAGCCCATGAAGAAGATTGATGCTTGTTGCTACAAGAGCCAAACGATTATGAGTAGAAAACTCATGATTGGGAAATTATGTTTTCCTATATAAAATAGATTTGAATTTTTTTAATTAAAAGTTGTATGTTGATGTATCATATTCATTGTATGCATATGATGAAGAGGGAATGATTTCCACAAGCTACAAATTGCTAGTGGAATTCCAATAGTAAGTTGGCATTCTTTTGTGCAAGAACACCTTGGCAAATGATGGATTTCCTGAGGATTTCTATAACAATGAAAGGGATGTATGAGATTAAAGAGTGAGTATAGAAAGGGCATAGAACTTCAGAAGAGAAGAGAAGACTAAAGTCTAGTGGACATGCTAATAGTTGTTCAGATTTGTTGAAGGTAGAAGATTCAGGTTTTCAGGCCTGGAGAGTGAACTCTTAAGTGAGTTTCACTGGGACAGGAAGTTGCTACTATTATTTCCCGTGGTCATTTTCCTAGCAATGATATCCCTGAAGATCCTAGTAATGAGATTCCTGAATCACCTATGCCAGAGACCCTGTTAAAATGGTGTAGCCCGATAGACTGAGAGAAGTGAAGGGAGCACATTAGGAATGGTATAGCCTGATGGATTGAGAGTAGTGAAGGGATACATTCCTTGGGTTGGGCAGGTGTGTGGAAGAGATCTTGTGGAAATCAAGATAGTTGTAGGAGAATACCCGTGGGTTATGTATGGTTTTGGGTCGGAGTGCTTATTCTTATTTGTTTTGGTTCGGAGTGCCTTTGTATATATGTCTTCAAACTGGAGTACCTATGTAATTGTATTTTTTTGTCATAATTCCCATGTGATATTAGGTCAAAGATCCTATATAATGATTAATGGTCAAAGGGCCTAGAATTGTAATATGAATTTACATATGATGGTCTTGTGCACTGAGGACAGTGCAAAAATAAGAGGGAGGAGATGTAACATCCATAGTTTTAATCCCCACAAATTATAATGTAATTGTGTAATTTTAAATTAGGATGGTGAGTCATATTGAATTAATATGGCCAAGGGCCAAGCAATGTAATATGTAAAGTGTAATGATAAATAAATATAAAGACAATTGTTCGGGGACGTGGATACAGATGGGGGTTGATTGATCCACAAGAGAGGAGGGGCCTAAAAAGGGGGCTTTTATTCATGAGTTTAATTCTCAATATTTTCATTGTTTTAAATTATTGGAGTGAACCTTCTCTTTTCCTTTGAATGTGGAAGAAACTAATCATTAAATACTTGTAAGAGGGTGGTTGTGAGAGGTCACCTCCCATAGTTATTGAGATTTGAACTGAAGTACTTTTAGCTTGGGGAAAAGTGTGGATCAAGCAAACAACAATGAAAAATCATATGGGAGAGAATAAGAGTTTTCACAGGGAGGTTTGGCATGAACAACAAGTAGAAAGAAGGAAAAAGAGCATTGGAGTCGGATAAAGGAAGTTGGGTCAATTCTAGAGAATTTAGGAATTGAAGATTGAAGAACCTAGTTGTCAGGCCTAAAGCGTGAAATCATGTGTGAGTTCCAATGTAACAACAAGTGATTGTTGTTGTTTTTACTAGTAGTTTTCATCACAATGAGTTCCCTTGAGTTCTCAGTAGAGAGATTATTGGTTACATGTGCTAGAGAGACCCTTATAAATGAATAAGACACCCAATGGACTGAGATAAGTGAAGGGGTACATTCCTTGGTTTGGGTAGGTCAAGACGAAGAGAGTTGGAGAAAATTTGGGATAGCTACCAGAGAATAACAATGGGTTGTGGGATATTGAGTTGTGAGTGGACTATGGAAGGCACCCTGCTTTTGTGAATTCCTAGCCCCAACTCGGGGGTGACTTGCCATTGAGATTTGGAACATCAACTCTATGGTTGGGTGGAATGACCTTCCCAACCACTTGGTTGAACAAATGTTTTAGAAAGTTATCTATGTTCTATGTTTTCTTATGAATCTTATTGTTGTGCATTTTACCATGTGTATGAGAATGGTTTTGTGTTGTAGATGATTTCTTAGTTSCATTCATGTTAATTTAAAATGTTGTAAATGCATTTAATTATAGCTATAAGAATATAGTTAATTCTATGTATAATTTGTAGTTAATAAGMTACAGGAAATGAGTCTGCATAAAGTTCTCATTTTTMTGTGTATTTTCCGCAAKTATTGTTCCTTGGTTAAACTATGGAACGTTACAACAATCCCATACATACTTGGTATTTTCACATTTTTTTGTTGAACTGCTATTTTTAGCATGTCTATTAATAGCATGGCTACTATTAACAGGTGTGATCACCATGTAGGGTGACATGTGGCAAGTCCAAATTTCTACATGTGACAGTCTCAAAGTGCGACAAGTGGAAAAACTTGGACACATACATGCATGAGAATATTAGGTGCTTTATTTAAAGACAAGTGGTGTTATTTATAGTTGAGATGAGTTGGCACACATAAAGAGTTACAAAGTACGTGATTGATTTGACTGAAGGTTTATGTTGGCATGTTTACAGGCAGAATGTGCTTTTCATTGATGGAAAGTGTTAGAATATAATGGATGTGCTCATTTTACCATTGACAATATCTCTATTGTCACCCAACCATAGGCCGAAGCCACCCTCTGAGAATCTTAACCTTGACAGAGAATCACTCCGGAATCAAACCCTAGGCTAGATAGCCAAACAAAGGGTAGCACACATTTCCCTAAGGATAGCACACCAACAAGAGCTGATCAGATAGTCCAAACCCTAACCAAGAGATAGTCCAAGACAAATGTGATCTACTAGCTGTAGCAGCTGCAATGGAAGCTCTCCTCCAAACCTGTGCACAAAACTGGGCACTGCAGTGCGCACAAGTGTTTCTCTGCAATTCTAAGACTGCCTACCAGAATGAAGACTTGCCTCATGTATTTATACTAATTCTGGCTAACTGCCTCGGATGACTTCTCATTCTGGGTATCTATTTGTTCAGTATATATTATTTCTTCTAGCCGACTTATTCTCTTGGAGGCTAATAACCTAATAAAAATTATCTTCTTGGCCGACAAGTATTCTAGAGTTATTATCCAACTCATTAGGTTTTCTTCTTGCTTCCCGAAGTATTCTATTCTCGTCAGGTTTACACGTGGAGGTAAATACCTCTCGCAGCTACCATAATATCAACACTCCCTCCTAGCTAGGGAGGTATAATAGGTAATGGTCTTGAGCACAAAACATACCTGTCACCCGGTAGCATCAACATAGTCGTCTAGACTATCTCATGACTATATCATGAGAACCATCATCACCATCAATGTCATCAGTTGCATCATCTCTCCAAACCATACTCTATCTGAGTAATCAGACACGATGCTCACTCCACAAAGTGACACGAGATCCATTCTTCTAATCTAGAAGAAGAAATGTT
This sequence comes from Picea mariana, assembly GCA_032191745.1. Lineage (NCBI taxonomy): Eukaryota > Viridiplantae > Streptophyta > Pinopsida > Pinales > Pinaceae > Picea > Picea mariana. The sequence goes on along the minus strand of JASDQU010106607.1, from coordinate 14,106 downwards.
CTGAACCATTTTTTGTCTGGGAAATCTCTGTTCATTGATTATCCATCTAGCTGATAATCATTTTCAAAACTGTTGATAGTCTTCAAGGCAATCGAAGCAATATCATTCAATAGAACACAACTGTGTCTATCCATAGTAGTACACAACTACAATCTAGTGGTACACTACCACACCAAGTAGCACACAGGTACTTGATCAGTAACGTATAGTTACAAATAGTGGAACACATCCACCACAGTAGTATACATCTACTATCATACAGTCTTCATAACAATCACCTGATATCAACCTGTACATAAACAATGTTATGATATAAACTAAATCATCTGGGCCATTATTCCACTCACATCTGTGAGATCTTGGAAGAGCATCTGCCCTCAAAAAGTAAGACATCAATGATGAGCTATCTGGACTATTCTTCTCAAGCAAGGAAGAATAATTTTCCTAATTCTTGAGCCTGGACCATTCCCCACCCTGGGCCATTTTCCAACACTAAACAAAGTGTAACCTAGAGAGAATAAGTCTTCCCTAAGGAACGTCTGTCCCTGATTGCTAAACCTAGACCATTCCCCACCCTGGGCCATTCCTTCGACACTAAACAAAGTGAAACCTGGGGAGRATGAATCCTCCCTAGGGAATGATTGTCCGGACCATTTCCCATGTTAACCACAAGCGGAAATGATTGTCCTGCACCAACCTCCAAAATGAACCATTCCTCATGTTAACCACAATGAGAAATCRTTGTCCAGCGAGGCGGGCTAGTCTTCTTTAGTAACCCTCAAGAAGAGAKACTACCCTAGACCACTTCCCATGTTAACCACAATGGGAATTCAATGTATATGGTACATCAGCAATCTGGACCATTTTCCGAACTGAAAAATTCCTATCCGTTAGAAATCTCAAACCACTTTTCGAACTGGAAAGGAACTTCTCATACTGGACCATTTTCGAACTGAACAATGATTGTCCATCAATAATTATCACATCAGTGCTCCCTCCCAACCTGGGAGTCATCTCTTCCTTTTTCAAATAAGGAAGTTGTCTCCATGAGCTCCAACTTGAGTATGCAAACTCTTTCATCTTTGATAGAGGCTTTACCAAAATGTCTGCTCATCTATGGAGATATGTATTGGAGAACCACTTTCTCCTTTATGGACTTCATCACGGATAATATAATGCTTGATTTCAATTGTACTTCGGTCTGGAACATTGGTTTTACTCTGAAGGCTTCATGTAGCTCTGATTAACATCATGGAAAGAGTCAAACTGGAACATATCCATGTGACACTTCTTCTGTTATCATGTCATGGATTGGCAATCCATCATCCTAATCTTCTAAGTAATCATTCTAAGAAAATCTTCACCACACTTTTGTTGTGCATTGGAGGTTCTTCATCAAGTTATCTTCTGCATACAAGGGTCTTTTATCTGGTATGCCTCAAGGTATTGAGGTTTCTCTTCATACGCTCTTTGTTCAATTGTTCTAGAGAACAGTCTTTGCATTCATCTGATGTAGAAATCCAACCCATAGATATTTTGGATGATATAATGACTCATGTAAAGGTATGTCTAGTTTACTGGAACAAGTAATCATCATAGTCTTCTCCCTCCATCTAGGAGAACCTCTAGTTCTGGATCTTGCAATGCTTACATCCATATACATTGTTCTTCATCACAATTTTTTGTTCCTTTGCTTGATTGATTTTTGGTGAGTTCATATCAGGTTGTTAATCTTGTGATTCTCGATACAATGACTAGTTGTTCTGGCTTCTCTTTCTCTCTTGGGATCTTCATGTTCTTCCTCATGTTTTTATTTAGCTCTTGGTCCATGCAGTTTCTTATAGATTCCATGCCCTAAATATTCCACTTCTTTATTTCATCATAGGATCATGGATGTGAATGGACAACTAGGATACTTTAAGGCTTCTCTTCGAAGAAGACTTCTTCTAAGGTCAAATTGAACATGTACTGCTTTTCATGGCTGCTACCATGGATATATACTTCATCATCTTCAATGGATCATAGGATTAGCTCTCTCCTAATACTTGCTTCATGTGTGAGTGAATATAATTGGATCCCTCCATCTAACAAAGTCCACACTTCCGTCTTATTGTCGTAATAAGTCTTTCTCCAATTTCCTCTTGATTGTTGACTTCTTTCTATCTTTACTTCTTCTAAGTCTCTTCATGATTGATTATATTTTCGGCTTATCTTGTAATAGCTTTCTAACTTGTATAATGATAGCAATCCTTATATTGTTGTTCTTCCATAGGTATAGCTCTTCTTGGAACATATTATATTCTAAGAGATAGATATACAAGATATGTACAGAGATTATGTAAACAAGATATGTACAAGAACTAAGAAGAGTATTGTTACCTTCAGAAGAAGAAGTCTCTTTTATCCTGCTTAGTCTTATTTTGGGGTTCCTTTTCTTCAGCAACTGATGCTTCGTGTGTCCCCTTCCTTTTCTTTAGCTCAAGACAATGATTCTTGTAGTGACCATACTTTCAATAGTTGAAGCATTGTATTTCTGAAATATCTTTCTCTTGATCTGGATTCCTCCTTGAACCAAGCTTCCTTTTGTTCTTGAAATTCTTGAATCTTGTTGTGAAGACTTGACCATTGTACTTCTTTTGGGGTTTCTCTTTTGCACTGATCCTGGATTTTTCTTGAGCACAGCAAGTCCAAAGTTCTTCAAATTTAGGATACTCCTTTGTTTTCATGCTTGCGGCAAATGCATCCCATGTCTTGGGGATACCATTGAGTACTATGTTTACCAATTCCTTCTCTAAGGTGATCTCTTCAATAACTTGTAGTTGATCTCTTAACTGGGAGATCCTCACAAAGTATGATGTTATTCTATCATCATCATTCATCTTTATGTCATGGAGCTCATTCTTTAGACTCATTATTTGTCCAATGTTTCTGACTGAGAAGAGGTTTGTTATGGCATCGTACATCTTCTTCGATGAGTCAAGATGGGAGATGTAGGGTATCAAGATGAGGTCAATCCTTGTCGTCCATGCTCTGAAGTTAGAAGCTCCATCTAACTTGTTTTCTGACTTCATAGAGTAGGTCATGGCTTCTTTGACTTGGTCAACCCTAGATTTGACCAAAAACTCAAACTTGACGTCTTGGCTTGCTGAGATTACTAGGAGATGTGCTTGGCTAGGGTGCACTGATCTATCTGGAAATTAGGTAAATCCCTTCACTTAAGGTGCCTCGATGAGAGGATTAGGGTTTCTACAACTCCACCTGCTAGTAACCCTAGTTGCAGCGCTTTGGTGACTACTCCTGCTAGAAACCCTAGCGGCAGTTCTTCAACGAGCTTAATATCCTTATGGATATGTTTCCTTCCAGCGGTTAGACTGAATGAAGGAGATGTGGGCCCATAACCTATTAGAATATAATGGATGTGCTCATTTTACCATTGACAATATCTCTATTGTCACCCAACCATAGGCTGAAGCCACCCTTCAACCACCTTAACCTTGATAGAGAATCACTCTAGAAGCAAACCCTAGGCTAGATAGCCAAACAAAGGGTAGCACACCTTTCCCCAAGGATAGCGCACCAACAAGAGATGATTAGATAGTTCAAACCCTAACTAAGAGATAGTCCAAGCTAAATGTGATCTGCTAGCTACAGCAGCTGCAATGGCAGCTCTCCTTCAAACCTGCGCACAAAACTGGGCACTGTAGTGCACACAAGTGTTTCTCTGCAATTATGAGACTGCCTGCCAGAATGAAGATTGTTCTCCTATTTTTATAGTAATTGTGGCTAACTCCCTGGGTTGACTTCTCATTCTGGGTATCTGTCTGTTCAGTATATATTATTTCTTCTGGTCGACTTCTTCTCTTGGAGGCTAATAACCTAATACAAATTATCTTCTTGAGCCAACAATTCTTCTAGGGTTATTAGCCAACTCATTAGGGTTTCTTATTTCTTTCCGGAGTATTCTATTCTCGTCAGGTTTACACGTGGAGGTAAATATCTACCGCAGCTACCATAATATCAATAGCAAGAACYGCAGCGATGATGGCATGTTTTATGGCAAGAACCGTAGTGATGATAGCATGTTTTTAGGTAAGAAAAGTAGCAACGATGGCATGATTACAAGAAGAAAGTGCCAGGTGGGAACCARAAGTATTTTGGGCAGTTTTTCACATARAGCACAAGTGTGCACCAGGGCCGAGGTTAACTTCATTGCCAAAGATTAGGAGAGATAGAGTTCTGAGATGCGCAAACGAGATCCCATACATCAAGGCTCGCAGAATGATCAAAGGTCGTGGCCTTTGACACTTAGAGATTTGAGAAAGCCAAATCTCAGRAAGAAGAGCGACAGTGACCATTGGATCGAGCACTATTAATGATCTGGGTCATCARATCAGATTCCATATATGAGAAGAAAGAATTCACGAAGTCCGAGTTCATGATTTCATCACGGTCGTTGGATCACCAATCCCGAATACCTGATGTCTATTATATCAGCGTCCAGTAACCAAAGGAAGTCGTGATGATATCTGAGTCATTGATCCAAAGGACAAATGGCAAGAGATCAGCATTTCCCTAACTTGTGAACTAGAAAAGTAAAAGGAAGAGTTGCAGGAACTCGCGAAGTCTGAGTTCTTGAAGAGGAGATCTTGACCGTTGGATCGAGGACTAATATGGGTTGTTAGATCCAAGAGAATAACATGTGCCACGAGAGGATATCCATGTCAGAAAGGAAAGTTGTAGACCACGTCAGACAGGAACTTGAAAAATCCTGAAATGCAGAAGGTGATCACAACTGTTGAGTCATGGGAAATCTCAGATTGTTGATCTGAGGTGGATGAAGTCTGGAGTTCGAGAATCGGAAGAAGGTATGTGCTCTAACCTCCGACATCATGAGTCGCGAAGTCCCGAAA